>CAUYSK010073523.1:0-69224 GCA_963575035.1 Avahi laniger | reverse complement strand
ATTAAAAGATATGTAAAAACAATAGTAATGCCCTTAGATTTTACTCTAAACGTAGGGATTTTTTAAGATTTATACTTTAAAGTATCTGGTACTCAAATGTTGAGCACTGGTTTAATGACAGGCATTGAAATCGTTATGCAGGATCAGCTTGTATCGAGAGTTAATACCTGCCCAAGGGTTTGTGCTAGGTGCACTAACGCCCCCTCCACCCCAGCAGCATAGGTAACTCCGGGGAGTTGAGTTGAAAATGCAGAATTTCAGGCCCTGCCCCAGACCGACTGAATCAGAACTTGCATTTTAATAAGTCCTCCAGGTGATGCATGAGCATTTTACAGTTTGAGAAGTGCTACCTAAGGCAGGAGCCTCAACCTCCACTGCATTCTGGCATCACCTCAGAACCTATTCCAAAAAATTTAAAAAACAGGCTGATCTAAGTATAGTGGTGTTTACAACTCATTGATCACAATGAGTTACAGATTCCTTTGTTCCTTCTCTACTCCCACGTGCTTCATATCGCTAGTAAAAAAAAAGTATTATATTATTTTCTGGATATTTGGTGTGTGGTATTGGTCAGCTTTTAAAAATTTGTAATTTATTATTATTTACTTTTTCATTTTAAAGCAATATTTACTTTTGTGATGTAAAAGTGTTACAAAATTTTGTGTATGTAAAAGAAGGTCCCCCCCAAATTATGTACACTTCAGGCACCACAAAATTTAGCTTCATCCTTTTCGATGGGCTTGTCTTTTCTGGTGCGCATCCTCCTGTGCTGTAGCTTTCAATCACACAAGCTAGATGAATTTCCATGATGATTTGGACCACAAGAAATATTTACATCCCTGCCTTACCTATCTCTGGAAAGGTGGCTTGCTTCACAGGACTTCTCACTCTCTTCAGATAACAGCTAGTCAGGCCAAGGGGTGTCTGTGCTCTCTCAGCAAACCTCCAGCCAGGGGCGGTGAGAAAGCAGTGCACCCTCTCGCAAGGACTCCCCTACCCCACTCCACTCCCCGTACACAGTGTTGCTTTTGAGGGTCCTTGCACTTACCTTAGAGGAGAACAAGGGATGGGAAAGAACCTTAGACTCACCTTCATAGGTCAATAACTAAAACACTTCAAATAAATCATCCCTGATATTCTCTTCGATGATTCTCTAGCCCTTTATTATGCACGCTTCGGATGTGCATGTTGGACAAAGGTCTCGTAAGTGGTTTCACTTTCTCTTGGCGAGTCCTATAAGGCATCTAGCACCACTTGTTAGAGAATGGGAATAATTTTTACCCATTGTCCTCAACTGCAATTTCAAAAGAAACAAATTTGGGTGTAACTACTTTTGTCCAAATATGTAGTCCGTTTTTTGACTTTGTCATTTTGCTAGCAATCGGGCCAGTGATTGAACAAAAGAAAGGAATTCCAGGCAGATGAGTTGACCTGAGTGAGGGCATTAAGCATAGCAAATGGGCTGGCTCTGGGATCCCCAGGATGTTCAGGCAGCTCCAGCAGAGGACGTGTGAGATGGGGTGCAGAAATGACGTTAGAAAACAGCCATATCGTGACCTTTTATAGGATATATAAGAGTTTCCCCAAAGGTCAATGATTAAATCTTAGACAACTCTTTAGCCATCAGTAATTTTCAAGATCCATCTTTTTCTTTTATAATTCCTTTAATTTTTTTTCTTATGTCCTAAAAGTCTAATTTTGTACTTCCACAAAAATTTCAGAAGTCTGCTTTTATCTCATTGGGCAATTGATAGCTAGAACATATTTCATTGTCCTCCAAATCACTTTCTCTCCTATTTATCACAAACTTTGACTGCTTCCAGCCCACGCCTCTTTTTCTGTGTGAAAGAATCCAATGGCAGAGGAATTAAAAGACTTTTCATGGTCTTCTAGGAAAATACTAAGGACCTGGAATGAGGAAATTGGAATTGTAATGATTGATTTTTTTTTCCTGTACTAGGATAGGAATGTCATTCTCCTTGCTGCAATTCGAATACTCTTTTTAGGTTAAAGTTCAGAACAATATCTATCAATATAAGTGTTTTAAGGTTGAAAGATATTAGGAAAAATGTGAGCGTTCTCGCACTTGGCACACCTCTCTTTCGAAAGTGCTTTTACTGGATCTTATCTCTTTGGATCCTCTCAACGACCACAAGTAATGTGATTCTAACTATTACATATGAGGAAAGAGATACACAGAGAGGTAGAGTGAGTTGTCTAGATGGTAATGAAGCCAGGATTATGATTCTGACCTCTCAATTTCCATTACTAGTGGTATTCTTTCCTTGAAGCACCACTGAGGCTGGACAAGGAAACAGAAGAGATCAGAGAGAATGGATAGAAGCAGAGAAAGTGAAGTAAGCCAGGGACAGAGGCAGGTTGCTGCCTATCTTGCCTTGCACCACAGAAAGACCATAGTAGCTTGGGCTTGAATGGGGTCAGTTTGTGCCCAAAGAAAGTTGCTTGGGGAAGTGACAGGGTACATGAATCCCCAGAAAGTCCTCCCTAAATGAGACAATGGACATGTCTCCCTAAACAGGCCAGAGATGTTTAGAGACAATTCTGCAGGAATTTGTGGGAAACTTTCAGAAGGCTTGGTGTCCTGGGGTGTGTGTATGCATTTGTGTGAGTGTGTCTGTGTGTGACATTTACAAATGTTATTTTGTACCTTGAAGTGAATTCTTCTTTTTGTTTGGTAAATACTCCCAATATAGTGATCGTGTGAGATATATTTCTCTTAGAGCCGTTGGGTAGGATAAAATGTCCACTACTGTATGTTGCTGAAGAGAATGACATCCAGCATAAGATTTTGCCTTCACTTTTCCTTTCCTCCCTTTATGTTGGGCCAAGTGAGCCAGAGCAGACAAGATATTACAACATGGTGTGATTTGGCTATTATTTTGAGACCGACATTTTGGGGTATCACACAACACAAAAAGAGGTTTTATTTGATGACTTAATATTTGAATTAATATTAATATTATTTCTCACCATATTTATCTAGTTAAGAGTCTCAGAGACCATGAAGACTTAGCATCTCAGAGAATATGTGAGTGTTCATTCCTCTATACTTCTGTTTTTTAATTATTAGAATGCATATAGTTTGAGGAAATTTAACAAATTATTTTTGTTGTTTACTTGTAAATGTCTGAAATCAAAAGCTTTATGGAGCTGCATTTTAGCTATTATGCAAAGAAGGAGTAATTTATTTTATGTATTAGTGGGAATAAAAGCTATTATAATACATTTTAAATATTTATGGTAAATTTTTTCATGAAAAATGAGTATATCACCAATTTTGCATCATTTTAATAATAATTTTGGTTGGCATACAATACAGTATGTTGGCTGAAATACAACAACAGATGGCTACAAATTTTTGATTTGTGCAATGAAAGCAAGTGTGCACAAGTATTCACATATAGATATTTAAGAACAGAGAAAGAAAAGATTTCTAGGTTTAAAAGAAAGGGGCTTTAATTTCGTGACTGTTAAATTGTGAAATCAAACCCATTCACTCCCAACAGGCTTGATTTAATTTAGCAAATATCTTTGAACACCTACCATCAGAAAATGTTTTTATTGGAACACCTGGTAGTCCAAGGTGTAGAATGCATTCAGTAAATGGGAAAATTGGTGGATAAAGCTCTGCATAGACTGGAGCCTTGTGATGGGGGGACCTTGAACATCTGTACTTTATCTAAAGGTAGTGAAGGGCCACTAGAAGCAGACAAATGGGGAATTTGAGAGGGCAGAGGCTGGAAATAGGGACATTAGTAGTGTACTTATACACTGTTAATGTAATAGTACTACAGTTTATACCTCTAGGAAGAAACCCAAGAACCAGAAGAAAGGTAGAAACATTGTGAATTGAAAGCATCAGGTGGGAGACACAAGAGACATTGAAAGGTGCAACCTTCAGAATGTAGCAGCTGATTAGCGCAAACAAATGTCAATGATAACTCTAAGATTTGAAGTATATGTAATAAGGAACATACTGATTGCATTACAAAAATAGAGATCAAAGATGAAAGCATTTGAGGAATATGGTGACTCATGGGGGATATTCATTCAAAGTTTTCTAATAGGTGGGTAAATTGTTATTTGTCTTGGACTTGGTGAAGAAGATGAGGCATTGGCATATATATGTGGGGTTCATTTGGAGGCATTTGTAACATAGTGAAAAAAGCACTGGACTTAAGTGCTGGGGTTAAGTTTACAGATTTTGCCACTTTCTAGTTTTTGAGATTGTGGGCAGATCGCTGCAGCTGTCTGAGTCTTTCAATATCCTCTTCTCTATAAGAAAGATCAATAGGTTGTTGGGAGTATTTTGTTAGTGTCCAGACAAATACAAAGTGTAATTACATGGAGAGAGCTGATGATGAATTTGTGTGATGAGATTACCAAGGGAGTGGGTGCAGGGGAAAGGAAAGCCCCTTTGGGTATGCCCACACAGAGAGGGTCTGAGAAGGAGCTCCTGGCAGAAGAGACAGATGGGTTGGCCATAGGCGGGACCACCTCAGTCTCTCTCCAGTAAAGAGAGTTTCAAGAGTAGGTATGAGTTCAATTATGCCAAAAGGTATCAAATGTGGCTAGGAGGGTCCTGTTGAAAGGAACCCATCAAATTGGATAATTTGATATTCATCAGTGACCTTCAGAAAAGCAGTTTGATGAAGATGCAACAGTAGAAATCAGAGGGATAAATGAGTGGGAGGGGAGATCTTTCTCTGGTAAAATGCCTTTGCCACCCTGTATGAGCATAGATCCTCAACGCATACATCAAGACCACAATGTTCCTCTTCTTGCTTTCTAGTCTTTTATGTCTTGATACCCTCAGTAGTCAGATGATGGGTTACAGATGAGATGGTGGACAGAGCAACAAAACAAAACCTTCCTAACTACTGGAAGGATGCGGTGTCATGTATTTTACCAAATGAGTTTGGGTACTATTTATTTTTGCCTTTACTAAGTACATGAATGTTCCATTTACTTGTCCATGTAAGTAACCATCCCAGTGAATTTAGAGGAGACTAAGAGCCAAGAGCGGAGTGCACTGCAGTTGACATTTGTTTCATTCTGATTCTTCATCAAACTCCTGCTTCTGCTTTCTATAGGACAATAGTTCTTCATATTCTGGATAGTAGTTCTTACAAACTGCCTGAGTCCTAATAGTCTTCATTCCTCTCCTTTATGTTCCTTCGTACTCTGTGTGTATGTGGACTGGTGGTGCTGGTGGGGGTGCACATAGCTCCATGGGATGGTCCACTCTACCTTTCCTATAATGTTTCTGATACCTCTCATAGAATGATTTTCTTCTATTAAACCACAGTCCCTGGAAAGCAAGAAGTCACCTTCCAAACAAAGAAACAAAAAAGAAGTCACCTCCCTCTTTGACAGCCATATTGTACTCTAATGGAGAAAAATAAATTCTAGTTTTCAAAATTTCCATAAATGAAGATTTTTTAAAAATTTCTACAGCTTACTTACAGTGGGATTTTAATAGTACTTGTCGTGAATAAAGTTTAAACAGTCTGTGTCCTCATGTTCTGTTCATAATGTTTTATGAAGTATTTGGGGTTTTGTGTTTTGAGAATCATGAGAAGCCAAAATTTTCCTTCAAGTGAGGAGAAATTTGAATTTCTGTTGATTTTGTCTTGTTCTTTTTATTGTGGATAAATGGCAAAGAGGAAATTTTCTGGTAAATGGTAAAATCTCCTGTTAGAAATTTCTTTATGAGCACAAGTCAACATTCTAGTAATGATTATTAAGATCCTGTATATGTTGCTAATCTTTACTAGGGTTAAGTTCCTTATTAGGACAACTTTAAAAATGTCCATTTTGCAGCACAAGTCATATGCAAGTGAACTGGCTAATTTGCATATTATAGATATGGTCTGTCTAATCACATGCATTAACATTAATTTATTTTATTAGTTCTTAGGGTGGACAGATGTTGAAATGCTAAAGAGATCAGATAGACCTACACAAAGGTCACCTATCATAGTCTATGTCTCTGCTTATCAAATTTTTACTTTTATAGTTCTTAGATGAATTTGTGGCACAGATAGAAATGAAACAGCTTTGAAAGGAATATAAGATTATAAGAGGTGACCTAAGGGTTTAAATTCCAGATCCATCATGAACCAACCATTTATGTGACCTTGGGCGAATCACTCCACCTCCTCAGGCCTCACTGAGTTTTCTCAACTGTAAAATGAAGGTTTGACTAGATTATCTCCAAGGGCTTTTCCACGTCTGTGATTCTCTATTTAAGTTTTCTTTTCTTTCTACTTCCAAAAGATGAAGGATTGAAAGACTGTCTTCACACTGAGCACAAGAACACATAATTTTATGCATGCCTGTCTCTCTGAAAGAGTTCACAGTATGAGATTCAGGCACTGTCACCTTGACACATTTGTGTTTGAGCTGGCTTTCTGGAGCTTTTGTCAGCTCTGGGCTTTTCTTCACAAAGAGTGCCCACAGGCTGGAATACTCTTTATCTCTCAGTGTTTGAACATCCCAGCATTAGTAATCAGGATTTTTTAACACTGGCTCTAATTAAATGAATGAAGTCACCTCAAGTGGCTATGAACCCTGATGTTTTCCTACACGTCAGTGGTCCCTCTGGTAGCCCCATTCAGATTGCTTCAATTCATACATACCTGCTAGTTGTTCCACAGTGTCAATTCCTTAGTATTCTTTCCTATGTCCAAAGAATATTGATACAAGAGGGTTGTATTAGTCAGGGTTATCCAGAGAAACAAAACCAATATACTTTATACAGATACATAAGAGGAGTTTTATAGTGGAAATTGGCTAACATAATTATGAAGACCAGGAAGTCTCATGTTATGCTATCTGCAAGCTGGAGAACCAGGGAGGCTGGCGATGTAATTCTGAAAAAGGTCCAAGAGTCAGAAGGCCCAAGAACCGGGAGCTCTGATGTCAATGGACAGGAGAAAATGGATGCCCCAGCTCAAGAACAGAAAGAGAATTTCTCCTCTGTCGTTTTGTTCTATTTGGGTGGGTCCTGAATGAGCTGGATAAGGCCTGCCTGTACTGGTGGGGGTGGATCTTCTTTACTGAGTCTACTTACTTAGCTATCTGTTTTCCTTAACCTAGTCAAGCTGACACATAAAATAAACCATCACAAGGATATTAATTCCTATACAAAATGGCTTTATTTCTTGCCACGTCATCTCAATATTCCCAGTTATAGGTTCATAGGCCCTTTCCACCCTCAGCCTTCCAGGTTCCCTCACCCTCCATTCATGGCCTTCAGGAAACTATAATGATAAACTCATCTCTTTTCAAGGCACAGCTGAATTCTTTTCCTCCTGTATCTGTGCCACAGAGGCACAAGGAAGCCCTAGTCTTCCAGCATACTCCCTTCTGCCGTAAGTGACCCCTTTCCTATGGCATCTTGGGCTCTGTTACAATTGAGAGTAGATGCAAAAGGCTCAGGGGGAGAAAGGGATTTCTAATTCCCCTTTCCAGATATCCGAGCTTTACCTTTTGCTACCTTAGTTGTCAATACTCATTACTTTTTTTGGGGGGGGGACTTTACTTTTTTATTTTTTATTTATTTATTTTTTATTTCAGCATATTACGGGGCTACAAATGTTTAGGTTACATATATTGCCTTTGCCCCACCTGAGTCAAAACTTCAAGAGTGTCCATCCCCCAGATGGTGCACGCCACATCCATTAGGTGTCAATATACTCATCCCCTCCTCCCCCGCCACCTGCCCAACACTCAGTGAATGTTACTACTATATGTGCACTTAAGCGTTGTCAATTAAGTCAGTTAATATCAATTTGATGGTGAGTACACGTGGTGCTTGTTTTTCCATTCTTGTGATACTTCACTTAGTAGAATGTGTTCCAGCTTTATCCAGGGTAATACAAGAGATGCTAGATCACCATTGTTTTTTGTGGCTGAGTAGAACTCCATGGTATACATATACCACATTTTATTAACCCACTCATGTATTGATAGGCACTTGGACTGTTTCCACATCTTTGCAATTGTGAGTTGTGCTGCTATAAACATTCTAGTGTAGATGTGTTTTTTCTACAGTGTCTTTTTTTTCATTTGGGTAGATGCCCAGTAATGGAATTGCTACATCAAGGAAACTATCATGAGAGCAAACAGACATTCTACAGAATGGGAGAAAACATTCACATACTACACGTCGGATAAAGGGCTGATAACTAGAGCCTATATATAACTCAGGAAAATCAGCAAGAAAAAAATCAAACAACCCCATTAAAAAGTGGACAAAGGACATGAACAGAAACTTTTCAAAAGAAGACAGACTAATGACCAACAAACATATGAAAAAATGCTCAACATCTTTAATCATGAGGGAATTGCAAATCAAAACCACAATGAAATATCACTTAACTCCAATGAGAGTGGCTTTTATCAAAAAGTCCCAAAACGATAAATGTTGACGTGGATGTAAAGAGATAGGAACATTTATATACTGCCAGTGGGACTGCAAACTAGTACAACCTCTGTGGAAAGTAATATGGAGATACCTCAAAGAGCTAAAAGTAGAACTACCATTTGACCCATTAACTTTTGTATTCATTCAGACCACAACTATTTCCCTACCTCCAAGGGAAGCCATTCCTTTTCTTATGCTCTCTTCTGCCCTTTATTATTATGGGCAGCCTTTATTATTATGAGGAAATCAAGAAGAGATAATAGGAGATAGCTGTGCTTGGTTCTGTCATAGACCCCTCAGAAACTCCTCTCGAAAAGTTCTGTAAGTGCTAGAAATTTCATGGTAGGCTTTACCTTCTAAGTTAGCTCAAGGTGAAGGCAACCGTAAGTTTAAGGTACACTCTTTGGCATTTATGATGGCTCATTTTATGTGGCAACTTGAGTTGGATACAGGGTTCTCAGATTAAACATTTCTGGATGTGTCTGAGAGGGTGTTTCCAGATGGTGTTAACATTTGAATCAGTGGACAGAGTAACAAAGATTTACCTTGCCAACGTGAGTGGGCATCATCTAATCTGTTGACAGCCCGAATAGAGCTAGAGGAGGAGGAAGGGCGAATTTGTTGTCTGCCATCTGAGTGATCTGGGACATCAGTCTTCTCCTGCCCCCAGTTGGGACTTAAGTCAGCACTCTGATTCTCAGAACTACACCACTGCCTTTCCTGGGTCTCCAGCTTGCAGACAGCAGCTTGTGGGACTTCTCAGCATCCATAATCACCTGAGCCAAGTTCTTATACTGCAATGCTTCTCTTCTCTTCTATCTATCTATCTTAGCTATCTATCTTATTAGTTCTGTTTCTTTAGAGAACCCTAACTAATACAGTATTCTTATTCTTATTTGATAGCCTATATTCATCTCTTCTCCATGTTCCTGGCCTAGACTTTGAACTGTCGATACAGAAAAATTGAAGTTTTTGCACATATTCTAAAGACCACCTCAAGCTTGGTCATGAGGTTCTATGAAAATTACCAGGAACTATCTTTCTGGAGCCCCAGAAGGTAACAAAAGGTAGAGGGACCCTTCCTTTTCTGTTTCTCAAAACAACTTGTATTTCTGATTATCTTTTATTTTTTTCTTGGAGTCTTCCTTTGTTTAGCTTTCGCTTTGCAGAGCTGAGATGATTGAGCCAGTGTCCCTGGAAGGCACTTTACCTCTGTCTGGTGAAACAGCTTATCTGGTTATAATTTACTCTGCATTTATTTTTGTTTTCATAGCTCCTGATCTTCATTAGGTTTTAGTTCTTTTCCGCTATGATTCAGCCATTGTGAGAATCACTTGATCTCTCTTGGGCCAGAACGTTAAAGGGGACTCAATGTCACGCTGTCCTACAGTCTTCATGGTATGGTGGTCACTAGTTAGCAAGATTTTAGTGTCATTTGTTATCTAAATCTCATAGCTCCTTGACTGTATGTGTGTGTATATCCATGTGTTAGGAGACAGTAAGGGGAATTCAAAGATTTCAACATTCCATGCTTGTGAATAAGTGTTTTTCTGAAAGGAGCACAAAGCTTTCATGGGGTTCTCAAAGGGATCTGTGTCCCCCCAAAAATTAAGATCCACTGCTCTAGAGAAATGTAAATCTGGCAATAAAGTTCAGGGTGATGAGATTTACACTGGTATTTTTCCTTATGAAATTTTCCCCTCCATCATAAACAACAGAGCATATGTTTCTAGCTTTGCTAAACGTGGTGATGATTTCTGCCTGCCATCCCCTGGTACTCTGATCTGCCATAATGGGAATTGGCTTCTATTTTCATCAATTCTTGGCATCAATAAGGCCCTTAGCTGAGTCCCTGAGCTCATCTCTGGCTTCTTCTATTCCCTCCTGGCCAACTCTATTTTGAGGCAATGACAAGAAGCTATGAAAGTCAGTTCTTTGCAGGCTTGTGATAGTTCCCTCAGAAACTGCCAAAGGGTATCACATGGAAGGTAAAAGTTCAGTGGAAGGTTTACCTTCAAAGGCAGCTCATGGTCAAGTCTTTTCTGTGTCTAAATGAGATTTTCAGACAAAGAAGAAAGTTGGCAATTCTCTCCTCCTTTCTTACATTATATTAAGTTGAAACAAATACCAATTTCTTCGTCAGAGTAACTCTCTCTTTTTTGTCTGCGTTTCTTTCTGTTTCAGGTAATGTCTCTTTGTTGGGCAAAAAAAATGTAATTGTTATGCTAGTGTTCAGCATAAACCAGTAATAAATGAAGAGCAAATATTTCTAAATGCATATTTAGAAAATAAGGTTTCTAATGTCACTTAAAATCTTTTAAGGTCTCTTAAGCTTCAGTGAGAGAAAAAGATTGTGTACAATTAACAGAGGTAGCCCACGGGACAATCTCATGCCATTTGTCTCCTTCAAACAGACGAGTCTTGGCTCCCAGAAAGACTATTGGCCAATTCTCTAGGGAAAAAAATCTTCTTTAGCTGTGTGATTTTAACCTCTTCAGAGCATTTAGGAATCTAAAAACAGGCTGAATCTCTCCCAGGAACCACAAAATATTTTCCTTGGGGCCCATGGAGAGTAAGAACTTGATAAGTCTGATCAGTAAGACTGCACAAATGGAAAGTTCTAACCTGGCCAGACCTGACATGGAGTTATCTTAAGACCTATAGCAAGTAGCCTACAATTATAATGCTGCTATAACATAGACTAAACCTAGACAAGTTAATTGGCGTGGTACTCCAATCTATTCCTCTTTTGATCGTCTCTGAGCCTGAGCCAAGTTTGGACAGATTTAGAACTGTAAAGAAAGCAAATTCATTAAACTCAGTATAAAAACTACTAGAGAAAGAACCACTGCAAGGTAGTTGTGTGAATAATTCTCTGAGCTTACACTGGATTGGGAGACATTTGAATCTGACCAGCCAGAGTAGAAAGACTTTGTCGAACCTGGAACTTTCAGTAGAGATGCCAGAAGGATCACCTTTCTATAGCAGAGCTAAAGTATTCCTACAATACTATCCTAGATCCACATTTAAAATCTTAAAATAAGTTTCGATAATATCAAGATGAAATTTGTCTACAAAAAAGTCCCCCTTAGTCCTCTTTAAAGGGAGACAACAAAATCCATACACTTCATAACATAAAATATGCAATTCCCAGCATACAATACAAAGCTACTAGATATGCAAAAAAGTAGGAAAATGCTACCTATAACTAGGAGAAAATACATTAATAGAAACAGACCCAGAACTAACAAGATAATGGAATTATCATACAAGGACTCTAAAATGGTATTATAAAATGTTCAAAAAATTAAAAGAAAACATGAGAATATACTGCTAAAAGAAACAGAAGATAAAAAAATAACCAAGTGGACTGAAAAGCCAAAAAACACAATACCTGCCTGAAATGAAACATTCACTGACTTTGTGTAACAGTAAATTAGATACTGGAGAAGAAAGGATCAACCAATTTAGAGAAAGAGCAATAGAAATTATTAAAATCAAAGCACACATACACACAGAGTCTCAGTGACCTGTAGACAATGCCAAGTGGTCTAACATGCATGCAACTGCTGTCTCAGAAAGAAGAAGTGGCAGAAAAATGTTTAAAGAAATAATCAACAAAATTTTACTTTTTGATTAAAACTATAAACTTAGAGCTCTCTGAAATTAAAAGAATCTAAGCAAGATAAACACACACAAGAAAACCCTATTGGGGCATATCAAGATCAAATGGCTGAAATTCAGTGATAAAGAGAAAATATTAAAAAGCAGCCTGAGGGGCACTTTTTATACAGGGGAACAAAGACGTGAATTATTGCTGACTTCTCAGTAGAAACAATGCAAATGAGAAGATGATGTAATGGTATCTTTAAAGGTCCGAAAGAAAGGAAAAAATTGTCAAACTAGAATTCCATATTCAGTAAAAATATCCTTTATAAAGTAAAGGACATTTTTAGACAAGCAGAATCTGACAGAATTTATTGTTAGCAACCTACACTACAAGAAACATTAAAGACAGTCCTTTGCACAAATGGAAAATAATACCAGATGGAAACTTGGATGTACACAAGAAATGAAGAGTGCTAACATGATAAATATGTGGGTAAATATGAAAAGACTTTTCTTTTTAATTTTTTGTTTCTTTAAAATATAATAAACTATTTAAATCAAATCAACAAAAATATATTGCGGGCTTTATGCCGTATGTGAAAATAAAACACATAACAAATAGCGCACATGGTGGTGGTGTGGTGTGGTGGGGTTACGGAATAAGTCGTTGTAAGATTCTTACATGAACTGAATATGAAGTGATAGGACATTAATGAAGGCAGACTCTAGTGAGTTCAAAGTGAATCTTATAAATCCTAGAGGAGCCAGTACTGGCATAGCACTCAAACTTAGCAATTTTTGCTCAAGAGGAAATTCTGTAGCTGTAAAGTGGGTGTAGCCACATAAAATATAAAAAGAAAAACAACAAAGTTGTATAGCTGCTACACCAATCGAGTAGATAAAATGGAACATCAAACGTACTGAACCTGCTCCTCCCCTCCCAAAATAAACACTAACCAAAAAGAGTAGAAGCAACAAGAAAGACACAAATGGCTTTTCTTTTCTCTATGAATTTGGAATTCTGCTGAGAGAGAGAATTCATTTGCTGTGGACATTTAGAAAAAGTTGTTAAAAGGAATGGGGTGGGAGGAGAAGGATTTCCTCATACAGTGAGGGCCCATCTGGGGATGCAGAGCACATGTAAATTTGTGTGACATTAGTCCACGTGGTTGTGTATTTTTCTCTGGCAGTGCTTAGCTATCTGGATGAGGGGCAGAGGAGTCAGGGGATTAGGCTGATAGAAGGTTGGCATGCCAGATAGAAAGGCAGTTATGAAATTGTATGAACTGATGAGTTTAAATGACGGGTGAGATCTAGGCTGAAAATGTGAGAAAATTATTTCACTATGGGGCTCATAGTTTGGGAGAAAAAAAGAATTCAAGGGAGCAGAGCTCTTAATAAGGTTAAAGAATAGGTATAATAGGGGCGATAAGATGAGAGAAATGAAGGCACATAGATTTTGAGTAGAAAACTGGAATTGAAGATTTCAGAGCTGGGACAATTATGGATATGAAGAAGTTGAGTGTGAGTGTCCGTTGGTAGGGTGAGGGAGGCTATCACTGATCTCGTGGCATGTTTGGCGGACTGTCTGGAAAGATGTGGATGTTACACAAGGTAACGGCAGGATTTGAGGTGAATAGGAAGAGTCTTAGCCAGGTGCCAATAGCCTATGATCAATAGTAAGTATTTTCAGGGCATAAGAGCCCTTTTTTCTACCTAATGAGGTTCATCTTTTTTGACCTCTCTGTGTTTTAATCTAGTCAGCTAAACTAACTAGTCACAGGTGTTCAGTAAATGTTGAATATTTATGCTGAGAGAATTAGGGCGAAATTTTTGTATTAGAAGTCTCTTTATGGATAAAATTCAGTAGCTATTCATGTTTACCTATACTCTTTTTCCAATCATGTGTTAAGAAATATAAAAAGCAAATGAATAACTTGCTAAATATTCTTAAAAACTTTCATATATATTATTATATACTTTTCTATATATCATGTAGAAACTCTAGAAATGGCAGGATTATAAATGTCAACACCTATGTTTGGACATTATGTTGCGTGGGTCAGTAAGTGATACAAGAGGAAAGGCTGGAAGAAGCATGAACATTGGCTGGTTGCTATCTGATGTACTTTCTATATGCCTAGTGAGGGGGAAGTCTTATAATCACATTACAGATGAGAAAATCGAGATTCAAAGAAGAGACATAAGCTCATTGCATTATATTAGGCTGAAGTGGAGAATTTGATCACCTTTGTATCTGGAAGGGTTACCTGGAAAAGTCATTCTAACTTTGAAATAAAGCTGATAAATTACTTCTGCAATTAACTGGGGCTTTTTATTCACTCTTCTAGTCATTGCAATTAGAGGTCTGAAGAATGAAAGGAATTATTGATAGATGTGAAGTTATCTACAGCTTTAAGCCCTAGAGCTAAGTTTATAATTTCTTTCTTTCTTTTTTTCTTTTCCGAGGCAGTCTCGCTCTGTCTTCCCCAATCCCCACCAGCTAGAGTGTAATGGCATCATCATAGCTCACTGCAGCCTCAAACTCCTGGGCTCAGTTGATCCTCCTACCTCAGCCTCCTGAGTAGCTACAGGCACGTGCCACTGTGCCCAGCTAATTTTTCTTTTCTTTTCTTTTTAAGCAGAGATGGGGTCTTGCTCTTGCTCAGGGTGGTCTCGAATTCCTGAGCTCAAGTGATCCTCCTGCCTTGGCCTCCCAGAGTGCTAGGATTACAGGCGTGAGCCACCATGCCCGGCCTTAAGTTTATAATTTCTTTTAATTTTTATTTTGAAATGCTCCACTAAACTATACAGAATGACAAATAAATAATTTGGCTTCTGATTTATGATCTACTTCTTCTTCATTTCTTTCTTATTTATTCAACCTATCTTTATTATTCATACACATTATGTATATAAATTTGTGGTTGCTTGCCTCCATGACAGATACTGATGGTTTGCCAGTTATATTAATAATCAATAACTGTCAAAAATAAGTTGCCCATCTTGATTTTGTTCTTTCATTTTCATTTAGACAATAAACTATGCCAATTTTTAGAATATCCTGTGTAGACACTACTCAATTTAGGCCCAACTTTTATGTAGAGTAACTTTTTAAGTTAAAAATATTACATCATCTGAGATCTAATTCTTAATACAGTTTTTAAGTATTATCAAAGTCTACAGCTTTCCTGAATTCTTTTATTTTACTGGGGCTCAGTATTTTGCAACAGGATGGATCTGTCACTCCTTTTCCTATTCTCTCCATTCAAACCTATATCTCCACTCAGGCAGGGCTGTTGTTCTTCCCTCCCCTGCCTGTGATACTGTACTGCGCAAGGGGGTCTATGTCTTTGTTATTCAAAACAGAAATATTGCAGACGAGCAGTCGGGAGGGGTGTGGACTATCTACCTCTGGGTAAGAAATAAAAGAAGGAAAGGGTGCTGAGTCTGCATCAGCCCCATCACTCTTCCAAGTGATTTACGTATATCATCTCATTAATATTCATGTCCACTACATTATGTATTATCTTTATATTATTAGTGAGGAAACTGAGGCTTCAGGAGGTTTGATTCCAAAGCTCATTATATTTCTTCCGTTACACTCAATTACTTCTAAAATCATGTGTAGCTGAATAAGTAGGTTTGGAAATGAGAGGGAATGAGATTCTGAGAGCCCTAAGGAAAACATATTTTTAATGGCAGATGAAAGTTAATAATGTTGGTAATGATGAAGAACAATAATAATACAACATAAAGGATGAACTAATACTAAATAACTAAGCTGTATGGAATTCATTGAGAGGTTAGGCATGAGTTTTCAATCTTTAATGTGAACCAGAATCAACTATGCTGTTTGATCATGTGGGGATTTCTGGGTCTGACCCTAGACCTCCCGAATCAGAAACTATCCGGATGGGTCACTGATGGTCTGTCTACATGATATGTTTAAAAGACACAAGAATGGGGCAAAACATAAATAAAGGCATACCAGATTAGAAAGGTGAAATTAATGTTTCGGTTTTTTCCTCAGATATTGAATAAACTAATGGAACTACTGATGTCCTCTTGCCCAGTCCAGGCTTAGTGCACTCCCAATTTTTCTGTGAGTGGTGAGTAAGATCGGGAGGTTCTGACATCTTTCCACAAAGCGGCAACAGACCGCACGACCACCTGGCCCCGGGCCTCTGCTGCCCCCTCATGGCCAAGTGCAGTACTGCGCACACCTTGACTTCAGGTGGACTGGAAGCTGCTGTAGGAACTTTGAAGAATAGGATTAAGCTGAGAATGAACTTTCATTTTGTTTTGAGGAAAGAAGAAAAAAGGGAGTAAATACTGTTTGGGGCCGGCGGTGTAATAGCAACATATGATGAAATGGAGGCCATGTCACTCAAATCCTAAATCTCTTTTTTCCCCACTAAAAACACTCTACAGATTAGAGATTGCATAACTAACGTTATTAGAGCAGCGAAGTAGAACAAGGCCACCCCAAAAGGGTTCAAATTTTATGATAAAAGAAAATATAATAAATGTTGGAATATGAGCCAGTGACATTGAGGAGGCCCCTACAAAATTTTAATAAGGATTCTTCATATAAATTGTTTTAGATCTACTTCAAAGGAAGCAATGATCACAAACATCAGTGAGTTAGCAACAAATTAGGTCAGTTATAAATTTACTTCCTTCTTTTACAGAACTACTTAATTGTGGTTCCAGGGGAGTATAGATCTTGGGCATCTCATATGCACCAGTGCATTTGAATTAAAATCCTTAAAGCCATAGCCACGAAAGTTTTCTTCTGAGTTTCCTTAACTCTCTAATCCTTCACCCATCTTCGTTAGATCGGAAGTTGCATGTTGAGAAAATAGAGTGTTCACAGGGCAAGTGATCATTGCCACCTATCTAGGGTGCCTGTCAAAGGAGACAGAGAAGGGCCAATGGTTACAAAATTACAAAATCAATAGTTCTGACATCTTGGTAGGAGGTGTAATATACATTGGATTATGTTATATGTACTGTTTTCATCTTCCTTCTTTTCCTTGAATAATATGCCTGGGCGAGCTTTCATTTTAAGCTGTGAGTATTTAAAAGTAGTTATAAAGCTTTTCCATGAAAATAAAAAAGGCCAACATAGTTTCACAGGCAAGTTCTACCAAACTTTCAGAAATATCTATCCAATCTACGGCAAAATTTTTAAGGAAGAGAAAAGAGAAACAATTCCTCAACAATTTTATGACTTTACTATAATCTATATACCAAAGCCAGACACAAATATTATGAATATATATGCAAAAATAGTTTGAGAATCACTTTCATTTCATTTTAAGCTAAGTAGTTGGTCAATTACTTATAAGCTAGCTATCTTAAATGCATATGTTAGCATTGCAATACAGTCCTAAAATTCCTCTAAAAGTAATTGATATGTCTTTCAATATCAAATATACATTTATATTTAAAAAATACCATAACAAATGAGGTTTTCAGTTTACCTTGGCCTCAGAAGCAGTATATGTACATACAAAAGAGTCTCAAATATGTGGAGTTGTGGTGTGTTTTTCAAAATTCACTGTATCTCAAACACTGTGCTTTGAATTTGCTAAGGTGGAAGCAGCTTTTTTTGAGGATAGCGTTGTTCAAATCTGAATGTTGTCATCGAAGGGGAAAAAAGAGAGCCCCTCTCCGTATTATCAATGAGGAAATATCTTGAAACTTATCTTCAGGTCCTTTGTGAGAATAATGTCTCTTAATAATGAGATATATTTTCTGAGAAGGCTGCTTCTAATTCATTTAAAATGGTTCAACATTCTGTATTGATTTTACTATAAAGAAAAAAAAAATAGTGCCCAGGTCGAGCACTGAGTAAGTTGAGACTAAATTTGTGTTTTTAAATAATGTATTTTTCACTTGGTACGCAAATAATGAACTTTCAAAATGAATGATGAAAAAGTCTGTTTTGGCCAGTCTGTGCCAAGGTGTGTGTCCCGAGCTCACTTGGATTGTGCTAAATTAAGTTTCTGGCCCTACAGCACCAGTTGCCTGTTCCTCTCCTACTGTTTTCTGTGCCTTTGCTGAGGGATCTGTCTGCTACTCCTACTTTGTTTAGGGGGCCTGGGCCTGGGCCAAGATCTTCCACCTGTACCCATGCCTGCCCTTTCCCCAGTCGGCTTAGGGACGGGTTAGCCAGGCTCTTGGGTACCCAGGGTCTTCCCCATATGCCTTGTCATGAACCACTAGGTAAAGTTTCTCTAGGCACCAAGACAACATAAACATATTTATCCATAGATAAGACTACCCTTTAATTTTTGGAACTATTAAAAGCTTATTTGTTAGAATATTGGAACTGTTGCTATCTTTTTCCCATTTAGAAAATTTCTATTATTAAATTATATTACTATAATCAAAAACATATTTGTAGATGTCCTGACAGGAAAAAAACCAACAAACAATACTTAATTCTTGGTTCACCTCACCAAGAGGACAACTAAAATGAGTGGGGACAACTATTATAAATGGTCATTTTTCTTTTTTGATTTCTATTCCAGGGTCAGGCACTGGGAAGGCCCTGAAAAAATGAAGAATAATTCTGTCCTACCTGGTATGCAGCTATACTGTGGGAAGAGGTTAAATTTCGGTCAGATGTCTGGAAATAATGGGGCTAAAGGGCCTCTGTGGCCTGATTGAGTTTATTCTGGATTCGCAGAATGTGCTTATATCCCCAGGAGGCCAGTGAATCCTGTGAAGTCCCTGATGAGCGTTTAGCTAAAACAGTACTTCAGATAAGTGAACTCTGACATTTGCTGCTCAGTTCAATAACAGGGGAGAATTCTTGTACAGTTTTTGACATTGTACCCAGGTGTACATACATTATTGCAAGCACTTGTTCAAAGCTTGAGAACACAATAACACTGAGAAATATGAGACCCAAGTTTTAAGAATTTTCAAGATCTAGGTGGATTCCTGACCTGAAAGTACAATCAAAAGAAGGACATCTATGAAGAGTGACTATAAGAGCAGCTGACGAGACACTTACAAATGTATGCTGGAATCTTGTTCTAGGACAGAAGTGGAGATGGCCTGGGTTTAGCTTTCCCTGTGAAGGAGGGCATGGGGAGAACTCAGAGAGTCTGATCAATTTGATGGCAGCACTGGAAAGAGATGAAGGAGGTAGAGGATGTTGCTACCATTTTGTTTCTATATATCTAGAAATACCTATATACTTAAGAACTTATGGATATTCTAGTTTCTGCCCCTTAAGCACCTCTTTCCAAAGATACCTAAAGCCATTCACAGCTTGTGCTTGTAAAACTTCTTAAAGCCATTTTTTGCTACTTCCCATGGTTTGATTCACTGCATGTCCTCACCAGGCGAGTAAATGGTAGAATTAAAGATGATACTACCTTCCCCATCCTCCAGCTTTTTAAAAGTAGGGCAGAGGTTCAGAGAACTGAAGCCCTGAGGACCAGCAAATAATACATTTATTGAAAGTCTTTCTTTTTTTCCTAATATGACTGTTTTGAGGAGGAGTTGGTGTAAAGCAAACCAAGTCATATATCTCAACCAAACATCTCTTGGAGTTCAGCCAGTAAGTAGTTATAGTTAGTTTCAAAGTCTCCAGAAGTTCATGGAAATCTAAAATGTACTTTCTATTATAAATGATATGGAAAGGGGTAGGGGGTAATTAGAGAATAGTGACATCAACCATTCTTGACATACTTGAGACATGGGAATCTCGTGGGGAGCTCCTGACTGGACTGTGTCAGGGCCAACGTTGCTGCCCTAAATCATTGATTCTTGAGAGATCATTTGAGACTTTCTTATTTAAAGCTGAATGGAGTAGAGAAACATTTGTTTTTACAGTTCAATTCTTTTTCACATCTTAGCATGATACTAGTCATTGTCCTGATGGTCCGCAGGAGGAAGTGCACCCTGAGCGTGCACAGTGAGAGAGCCGGGCAGAAAACCAGGGACTCCCCTCCTTGCACGGGAGTTGACATGCAATGTGGGTTTGCCTCAATACTGAACTATCCCTAAAAGCAAAGCCTTCCCTGGGACTTTTAGTGATTTGGTTGGCGATTTCTATGGATGGGATTTAGCGATTTCTGAGGTCGTTAACAAAGGATTCCATTTTTTTATGTTTCTCCCACAGCTCTTGAAGTCTGAAGGACAATAGAGTGTTAGTTGGGATTCTAGAGAAATGTGGGACAACTCTTACAGAGATGAGCCCAGGAACTCAGCTTGAATTCCTATCAGTGTTCAGCACTCTTACTATGTTCAGACCTTGGATCCCACAGGCTTAGACTTAGTTAGAATCTCAAATAAAGGTATGTATATATTGCCAACTTCCTTAATAAGACCATATTCTTCAATTGGCAGCAAAGAGAGAATTTCCATTAGTGGGAGGCTTAGCTAGGGTCTAAAGCCAGACTTTGTTTTCCTTTTTCTAGAGTGGTTCTTGCAAATATTTACTGGCATCAATCTGAAGATGATGGCATGAGTGTATGGCATTGTTGCCTTTGAACTTTTTGTCTAAGGGAGAATCCATCTTTCTATTAACATTTAGGCCAAAGTTGAGGTATTTGCATAATTTACATAAGACTTATCTGAAAGTTGGGGAATAGTAAAAGAGAACTAACTGGAAAATAAAATGCAACCATGGTTTACAAGGGATGAATTGCTTCTACGAGCATATGGTAGATCTCCTGACTTGCACAACTAAGAGATGGAGGTATAGAGGAAAAAAGCCCTTGTCTCCTTCCCAGATAATCCATGACAGTTTCTAAGGGTGACCATGTCTTTGTACAATATTAGAATGGTGTCCATCATTTCATATGCATCAAGGTGGAAGCCATTAGGTCTCAAAAACTGTGGCATCCCCTGTACTACTTGTATCCGTTCTTGATTGTTAGTGAGAATAAGAAGTTGCAGTGCTTTGGCTGTGCTATTTACAAAATTCTCAGAGATTATTTGTCCAAAAGAGAGGACTTCTGTGTCTTCTTCAGCTGAAAATGTTTGAGACTCTAGAATGGCCCAGAATGAGGAAAGAGGAGATAAGTATTAGGATATAAAGGGTCTAAGAGCATATTCATGCAGGGCTGTGAACTTGTTTAAGACCAGGATGAGGAGACTATGGATATGGGACATCTGGAAGATAAATGACATCAGGATTGTGGATTTGATGTTTTCTTTCTTCTCAGTCTTATCCAGACACGAACTTTGGTGAGAGGGTTGCTGGGCTCCTGAGTGAAGTCTAAGGAATATTCTGGTTTTTAAAGTTACATTCTAGCAATGAATGGGTTATTCCATGCTAAGAACGTATTTCCTCACTGTTATATGGTTTGTTTTTCTTCCTAGCAACAGAAAAAAAGAGTGAAAATAAAAAATTAATACTTGGTAAACCATGACAAAGTCTTGCCCAGATACGCTGTGTTGACATCTTTGTTTCTTCCCAATGGAGTACTGTATAGTAGAAATCAAATAACGTATAAATGAATCTTTAAATGAAGCTACTTTTGCTGTTCTACTGTCTTCTGCATTTGCAACAATACGTTTGAGTGTTGCCCCCACGTCCCGACATTTCACTGGGACATTTAAAAGACTAGTGCTTGTCTGCAGACAAAAGCCAACTACTATAGAGAAGGGCTAAAATTCATATCAGATGAAAAGTGTTTGAAGGTACTAGGAGTATTTAAGTTAAGAAAGTAAAGACTAGAATTCATGATGCAAATAGGGTAAGAATTTCCTGGTGAATATTTGTTTTGTGTGAATCCAAAGGGTATCCTCTTTAGCCTTGCCTTCATGGTATGATTTAAACAATTATAGGCAGCCGTGCACAAAAGAAGCCCAAATACTTTTGCAGCTTATCTGAAGTCATCCAACATACATATTAAGATCTAAGCATACAGACTTTTCCTTTTTAATATACCCAATTCATTAAGTCATTGGCAAAAAATAATTATTCAATAAAAGATGTGTTGACAACAAATGGTTATTGTGTGCCAACCATGTGCCGGCTCAGTAATGAACACACCCACCATGGTCTCTTTCCTCACCCCTTTGACAAAATACAGGACATTTTATAAATATCACCTCTTATGTCACCTCCCTTGTGATTCTACTTATCTCTTTTAGTTCCCTCTTTTGCCATTATATATACCTTTATGAAAAGCATATTTTGCATTACATTGTAATTATTTTTTCATACTTGCTCAAGAGTAAGTAAAGGTTAATTTTTTCTTGAACTTTATAGTCCTAGCTCCTAGCACGTATCAGGTGCTTAGTAAGTGTTTGTTAACGAAAGAATGGAATTACAAACATAGCTTTCATGTCCCCAGCTGCTAGGGTTATTTAAGGGGCATCTCTAATACTTAGTCAGAAGGGAAATGTAAATACTTCCTTTTCTCCATGCCTTTTGCAATCAATGTAGATTCTTCCAGTGTCAATACTGCCCACACCAGAGATAAAAGAATTATAGGGAAAGGGAGCCAACTGAAGATTCTTCTTGCTTTGCTATGAAAATTAAGTGAACATACCTACTTATATGTTCATTCTCTAACAAATTAAATACAAAGTGCTTTCCAAACCGTGCCTTGTGTAATTTAATTCTCATAGCAACCTGTAATTTTGCCCATTATTGAGATGTTGAATGAAACTCTCAGAAATGAAATTTTTTGGCCCAATTTCTATTTTTAATATGGTTGTTAGAGTAGAAAATTATGATGTACCACTGAACTTGTATATAAGAAAAGACAGATTTAACTCAGATCATAAAAGCTTTTAAATAGGGCCACCATGTAATTCTTTACCACTCCATGCCTGTTGAACTTTAGTGAGAGAGAGATAATGATTCTTATTGACATATTACATTTAGACCTTCTCTATAATCAGATTTATTTCAAAGCTTGCCAGTTATTTATGGTTGACCAAATGCTTCTCTTATTGGTTAGGATGGCTGTTCCCTGTGGAGTTACCTTAAAGAGGTGATATTCTCCATTCAGGAATTCCATGTTGATTTCCAAATCTGGCATTTCAGTTATCTAAAATGATTCTGTCAATAAATGAGAGCTAGTCTAGCTCTTTGATATCTTAATAGCATCTATACCAGGGTCATTATTTTTTGAAGATGCATGGGGTAGTTTCAAGTTAGTTCAGATATTCATGTTATCATTAAATGAAATAAGAATCAACATCAATTTTATTCCAATTTTTCATTTTTTTATTATGTCTGTGAAATATTATTTATCAAAAAGTAGATGGGAGTGGAAGGAGTTTTGTTATAGCAATGTCACTTACTTTAAAATTCTTCTGAGATACATGACAGAAATTGCAGAAAGATTAATCATCAGAAATACTTTTTATGAATAGCTGTCTACTGATAAGTTCTTCAATCAATCTCTTGGAAAGCAAAAAATCGGAAACCCCTTGACTTGCAGAAATATTTTAAGAATCCAGACATGAATAGTTCTTCATTTTCTCAATACTAACACCAATATTTAAATCATCTATTTGTTTGACATCCTGGAGACTGCTAACAACTGGGGTAGTATAACATAGTAAAACTAGAGATGGGTGAGAGATAAGACTTTACCAACTTTCTTGAGCTTCAGTTTCTTTCTCTGTAAAATTGGGATAATAGTATACCTATCTCTTGTGATTATTGTGAAATATAAATGAGTTACGTAGCCATCACAGTAATGATAAGAGCCACTCAAGAAGTGGTAGCTATTACATGATGCATTCAAGCCTGATTTAGGCAGGTGACCTTATCTAAGTGTGGGTGGGGCACAGCATTGGGATTTTCAAGGACAATGGCCAAATAGAAAACAGAAAGCACCGTCAATATTTTGATGCATATTCACATTTTGGAGTGGAATTTCATTCATTGGCAACATCCAATCTCTTTGGGAAGGAGATTGGCAAAAATTAGGTTGGGTGCCAGGACTCCAGAAATGTGGGCATAGATTAATAGAAAATTCTAATTCCCAGCAGTAGGAATGTGGGGGAGAATTTGTTCCAGGCCTCTCTCCTATCTTCTGGCAGCCTCAGGCATCCCTTGGCTTGTAGATACATTCTCTGTGTCCACAACATCTTCCTTCTTATGTGTATCTCTCTGTGTGTCCAAATTTCTCCTTTTAATAAGGATATTGAATTAGGGCTTGTCCTAACGACCTCACCTTAACTTGATTGCCTCATCTGCAAAGACCCTATTTGGGGTCATATTCATAGGTCCTGGGGTTTTAGGGATTCAACATTTTTGAGGGACACAATTCAACCCATAACACCAATATATCCTTAGGTAAGAGATAGGCAGATCTTAGAGACATAAAATGCCCATCTGTTTCCCTAGAGAGTGGGAGAACACATGAGGAATTAGACGCATTCATTGAAGACCTACATTTGTCACTTACCTGCTGTCACACATCTGGAAATCCTGAGTCTTAATCTCAGTTTTCTTATCCCCACAATGCGAGTAAACCTTCACAGTTTTGTTTAAAGTCTTATAATAAATGAGAATATATATGTAATAGAGATTTGCAAATGTGTTGCACAGATGCTGTATATAATTATAGTTATTATTATGGCACACACAATCATATTTATTTTGTGTCCTATCTTTCCTAGATTATTCCAGCCATCAAGAAAGTTGAAAGCTCTGAGGTAGCTAAAAGACAAGTAGAAACAGGGACCATTATCTGTACAATTAGTTCATTGTAAGCATTAACATGGTTTAATAACTGGTTACCGTAAGCACAATTTAAAATATATTACATGTTTCATGATTTCATATATGGAATGATTTTCTATATTAGCCTATATGACACTGAAAGCCAAAACAACTTTAAACAATATTTGTAGCTGTTTGGAAGAAAAGCAATATGCTGATCATCCACAGAGGAAAATAGACCAAATTAAAGAATACACACATATATTTTATTCCTCTGTCAAAACAATGTTGGCATAAGACTGTGCAGGGTCAAACTGGGTTCTAACCGCTATGAGTTAAATTTCAATCTTTGGCTAAATGCATTTCCTTGGCCTTTTATTCTGCATGCTTGGTAAAAGTTTTGGAGACTGACAGATTGCTATTATGACCACTGCAGACATTGAAAAATGACTTAGGAGAAACAGCCCCTGCTAGGGAGAGAAAAATAGCTTCCCAGGAGAGAGAGATTCATGCAGGGGTCATTAGCACAGATTCAACTGCCTGAACCTCAAATATGTGTAGACAGTTCAGTATTTGGCAGAATCAGTACAGAAGCAACCTTCTAATCCCTCCTATTAGGCACCAAACAAATGGAGACCAAGAGAAAATGAGCACAGCTCTTCGACTAGACCCTTTACCGTGTAATTTCATCAGCATGGTCTCTGTCCTTTGAATGATACAGGTAGCCATATGCAAGTCTACGAAATGTGATTAAGTTCAGACTATATTAGCCAGTTGACACTAAGTAAATATTTAATGAATCAACACTATGTCAGGCAGTACTCTCAAGTCCAGAGGACAGAGCCAGAAACCAGAGACGTACCCTTCACGGGATTTATGGTTTAGTAAAGAAGTACAGTAAGCAAGCAATTAGAATATGGTGTTAAAATTGCAACGACTGGGAACATATAGACTGCTGCAAGAGTATGCAGGAGGAGCATCTTACTTAGACTGGGAGATGGGTGTGACGATGGGGCAGAAAGATTTCCTAAGGAAGAATTTTCACTTTCCCAGTGAGTTGAAGGTGTGAGTGTGGCAAGATTTATTATCTTCCTCATTATAAGAAAGGAAGTGAGGAACATTCAGTTTTAAGCTGTTACTGAGAAGACATATCAGGTCTAAATTTAGTTATAAATTGGACATTTTCTTAAGGGAACTCAAATTTCTGGCTCTTTGAGTCCGTTTGCCTTAAAAGCCAAGTATCAGTATAACACACGTGTGGGAAATGCTGGTGTTCTGAACAGCTGGGATCTTTTGTGGAGTGGTCATGCTTCTCTGGGCTCAGATTGCCACCTGAGAAAAATCTCTCAACAGAGGGTCTAATAAACCCACATTAACTCCGTGCGTCAAAATCACACAGGACATAAGGCAGAAGGCAGTTGGTTTATTTAAATGTAAGAAAAGTCAATATATATAGCAAATGATACTGACCCTCGGTAACTCAAAGTCCCACAGAGTGTCTGTTTCCTACCCGGGTTAAGGACTAACGTGACTTGGCATCCCTGGATAAAAGATTGTTTGCACAGCAGAGGCTTCTGCTGGCAGGAGTAAGCCAGTGAAGCTCCCCTTTTGCTAGAAGGATCCATCCTCTGGGATTGTCAACACTGGGTCTGCCTCTCTTCAGCCACTGTCTGTGCCACATGTGCCAGAGCAATGTCGTGGGCCCAAATTACACCTTTCCTTCCTACAGAACTGCTGGAGTGAGGTCAGCCTCAAGAGGTTTTCCCTACTTTGAAGGTTATTGTTGGTAACTTCTCTTGCCCAGAACCACCTGGAGCTACCGCAGGGAGCGACTTTGTTAAGAAGTCATAGTGGCCAGGGTCAATTCACTCACTTTTCCTTGCTTATTCAGAATGTCATTTTTATAGCAATGTACTTTTTTTCTAAAAACAGACTCACATGTCTGGCCATTTAATTAATTTTCATTGATCAATTTGTCTGTTCTTAAACTAGTAATACATGATTTTAAATATTGTGGTTTGATAATATTTTTTAGTAACTAGTAATGACAGTTCGCTTCTCTTTTTCATTGTAAAAAAATGTTAAATTATAAAAAAGTAATGGGAACAACATAACACTCATGGTCTCACTGCTCAAATGAATGTGTTGGCATTTGTATTTATTTTGTTTTTAAATACAGGAAATTAAATATTATAAAAAATTCTCTTTGACTACTATTCTGGGTTATATTATCCTCCCATGACCTCCCTAAGGCAACTACGGTCATGAATTTTGTATTTCATATGTAGTTTTCCAGACCATTGAAAAATATTTTTATATCAATATATATCCATGTAAGGATATATAGTATTGCTTTAGTGTGTCATATTAAAAATTAGTATAAAAGTATCATACATTGCATACTTTCTGTGACCTATTTTATTATCCTATTATGTTTTGGTAATCTGTCTGCATTGATGTATTTTTTGCTTATAATTTCTGTATACTACTCCATCATATGAATTTACTATACATTATTTTTTATTTCACTTTGGCATTTAGTTTGTTCTATTATTTTCCTGTTGAAAACATTGCTTTATTTAAAGCACTGAGTCTGTGATTCCTTGTGTCTATGTTTAAGGGTTTTATTAGAGTTCATTCCTATAAGAAGAGTTGCTGGCTAATAATATATAAACATTTTCAAATTTAAAATATATCCAAATTTTTTTTCAAAGGGGACATATAAATTTGGATTTTTCACAGTTGGATATAAAAATACCTTTCTCTACCTCTTCCCCAGCAATTGAAATAATCAAGAGCATTTTGGTTATTGTCAAGCTGATGGGTGAAAAATGGCATTCATTATTTTAATTTGAATGTTCTCTATTACTGGTGAGGCTGAAAAGCTTTTTATTTTTTTATTTTCAATTTAGATTTTATTTTCCGTGATATGTCTTTCATATCCTGGCCTGTTAAAAGAATCAATTTGACTGTTTTTTGTTTACTTTAAAGAATTACTTTATATATACTTCGACTACAATTCTTTGTGTTTTAAACATGTTATAAATATTTTCTCCCAGTCTGTTGCTTCCCTTTTAATTTTGTTTATGGTGCTTTTCTTTGGACTAAAAAGTTTAGTTTTAATATGGTCAAATTTAGGAGTCTTTTTTCCCTTTGATATATGTGCTTTTTGTGTCTTCTAATTTTAAAGGTTTGTTTTTCTTTTTTTTTTTTTTCTTTTTGGCTATATCTTTATTTTGAGAATGGTTCAAGATTCAATATATTGTAATCTTAAAAATGTGACTATATTATGACCAACAACTCTATTTAAAAGAATAAACTCTAATGAAACTATGGGTATGACATTGTATATGACCTTTTCATGACATTGAATTTGGTAATGATTTCTTGGAAAACAGAATAAAAAGACAACCCACGGAATGGAAAAAATATTGTATGTGTGTGTGACAAAGGATTAATATCCAAAATTTATAGACAGCTCTAAAACTAAAAAACAGCAACAAAAACCCAATTCAAAAATGGAAAGAGGACTTAAATAGATATTTCTGCAAATAAGATATAGAAATGGACAATAATCACATGAAAAGATGCTCAACATCATTAATCATTATGGAAATGCAAATCAAAACCACAATAAGATACCACCTCACATTCTTTAGAATGGCTATCAGAAAACAATCAAACCAACAATAGAAAATAACAAGTACTGGTGAGGATGTGGAAAAATTGGAGCCCTGTTACACTGTTGGTGGGAATGTAAAACGTACAGCTGCTACAGAAAATAATATGGTGGTTCCTTACAGATATTAAAAATGTAATGTCATATAGGCCAGCAATTCTACTTCTGGGTATACACCCAAAATTATTGAAAGTAAGATCTTTAAGAGGTATTTGTAAATGCACGTTCATAGCAGCATTATTCACAGCAGCTAAAATGTGTAAGCAACCCAGGTCCCTCAACAGATGAATAGATAAGCAAAGTGTGGTATTTACACACAATGGAATATTATTCAGCCTTAAAAGGAAGGAAATTCTGACACATGCTATAACATAGATGAACCTCGAGGATATTGTGCTATGTGCCATAGGCCAGTCACAGAAAGACAAATACTTTGTGATACTGCTTATATGAAGCACCCCGAGCAGTGAAATTCATGGAGACAGAAAGTAGAATGGTTGTTGCTGAGGCAGGGGGAATTGGGACACTATTGTTGAACAGGTATAGAGTTCAGTTTTGCGAGATGAAAAGAGTTCTGGGGATGGATGATAGCGATTGTTGCACAACAGCATGAATGTACTTAATATCACTGAGCTATACATTTAGAAATGGTTAAGACGGTAAATTTTATGTTATGTGTATTTTACCACAATAAAAAGTCTTATTATTCAAAATATGTGTTGCAAGTATCTCCTCACAGGTAGCTTGCCCTTTTATTTCTCAAAGGGTTCTTTCAGTGAGCAGAAGCCCTGAATTTTAATGCAGTCAGATTTATTTATCAATTTTTTTTCTGCAGTTAGCACTTTCAAGCTTTTACTTAAGATATTGTTCCTTATACTTATGCCATAATGTTTCCTATATTTTCTTCCAAAAGCTTTAAACAATTCTTCCTTCACAGATTCCTGTAAAGAGCCTGGAGAAACACCAGCTATAGCCCTTGATGAAGCAAGAACTCAAGGGCAGAAAGTCGGACAAGATTGCACAGTTCTGTCCTGACTGCTTTCTCTGGAGAGGTGTGCTTGGACAAGAGAGAGATTTTTTTGGTCTTTTCTTCTGCCAACCAAAGCTCGATTTCAAGATTTTAGATATGTCATGTCTATAATCAATAAATCAGGGACTCCTTGTCTTTTTCACAGAGCATAAGATTCGCAAGAAAGCAGGGCCATCTATTTGCAGTAGAGGTAACCTCCAGCTGTGGAACAGCTGCTCATCAGGACAAGTCTGTTGTTGATCACGGGCACAAGGACGAGTGGGCAGGGCAGATTAGGCTAAGCCTATCCTTCAGGACAGTCTATCACTGGCATTGACTTTGGTGTTCAGAAGCAGCCTTTCCCAGAGGGCAGGCAGGGCAGGGGCCAGTGACGATACTTGGCTTGTGGGGACGTCCCGTCTATCTTCCTCCCTCTCCTCTGTCCTGAGGACACAGGGATTAGTCATCTCAGCCTCTGTAGTCTGAGCACTTGTACTTGTACCGCCTGTGGCAGCCACTGACCCCTGGGCACAGCACCTGTCAGGGATGTCACATGGTGAGGCCAGAAGATCACGTGTGGAGGCTGAGCAAGGACAGGAGAGATTGTTCACCGCAGCCCTAAATGAGGGCTGGGGGCGGGGGGTGGTAGGGCATGACTTTCTTTCCCTTCTTAGGTTTTTACCAGGAAAAAAATAGCTGAAAATCATGATTTCTGTCTAGGGGGAATCTCAAGAGATTTTAAAGTGTCGAAGTCATAAAGGTCATCTTTCTATTTCACACTGAAATTATAGTAGAAATTAATACCAAAAATTCAAATAAGAGATCCTCGTATCTTTTGAAATAAAGCAACCTACTTCTACATGTCCTTCGTGGTAAAAAAGGAATTACAATGGAAACTAGAAATCATTTTAACTGAATGATGATAATAATACAATACATATAACATCTAGTAGGACACAACGAAAGCTGTGCTTAGAAGGAAAATTGTGGCCTTAAATGCGGACGTTAGAAAAAGAAAAAACACTGGAAAATAATGATCTAAGCACCTATTTCAAGAAGTTAAAAAAGAACAGTAGATTAAATTAAAACATAAATAAGGAGAATAATAAAGTACAGAAATTAATGAAGTAGAAAATAGACACCAAACAAGATCCACAGAGCCAAAAAATTTTTTAAGACTTATAAAACTTAGAAATCCTTGGTGAAACAGATCAAGAAAAAAAAAAGAAATAGTAAAAACACAAACAATCAGGAATGAAAAAGGGGAATCAATATAGATCCTAAAGAATTAATAATGTAAGAAGAGTATTTTAAGAACAGCTTTTGCCAAACACAGTTGTAATTTTAGGTGAAATGGACAAATTCCTGGAAAAACACAGCTTGTGAACAATGACACAAGAGAAAAGAAACTACATAAAATTGTCTTTAACTATTACAGAATTGAACCTTTAGTTAAAACTTTTTCTGCAAAGAAAACAAGGCCCAGATAGCAAACATTTCAGAAGGATATAATGACAATCATACAAAAACTTTTGCAGAGAATAGAAAAAGGTTATATTTTCCATTTCCTTTTGTGAAGTCAGGAAAACTTTGTTACAAAACCAGAGTAGAAAGAAAAATTACAGGTCAGCGTCATTCCAAATGTGGATGCAAATGTCTTAAATAAATTCTTAGAAATTGAATCTAGCTCAATATAAAGATAATACTTTATGACCAAAGTATTCTAGGAAAGCAATGCTGGTATAACATACAAAAGTCAATCAAAGTAATTCATAACATTAATCAAATAATGGAGAAAAATCATACAATCATTTCAATTGATATAGAAAAAGCATTTGATAAAATCATCACTCATTCATGTTAAAAATCTTGCCAAGCCAGGAATAAAAAGGAACTTCCTCAATCAGATGGAGAGTATCTATTAGGAAGCTACAGCAGACTTCATATGAAGAATTTCCTCTGGGATGGAGAATAGGAAAAAGATTTCCACTATCATCATTTTTAGTCACCATTGTGCTGGGCACCCTAACCAGTACAATAAAAGTAAAATATAATTAAAAATATAAGAATTGAAAATTAAAAAATAAAACTTTCATTTTCTCAGATATTATGCAAATAAAAGATCCACCCCAAAACCTGAAGATAAATTATTAGAAATAAAAGAGAATTCAGGAAGTTTACTGACTATACCTTAATTAATAGTATTTTCCTCTGTAAGTCACAAACAGAAAATAAAACTTTAAAAAATCTGCACTATTTATAATAACATAAAAACTCATCAAAACTTTGAAATAAATTTAATGAAACATTCAATACTTCCATTCTTAGAATAATAAAAAATCATTGAAATAAATGAAGAAGACCTAACTAAATGTAAAACTCAATACTGTAAAGATGTCAGTTTCCTCAGGTGTACTTATATTTCGAATAAAATCTGAATCAAAATCCCCCATTTTTGTGTGTAGAAATTGACAATGCTAATTTTAAAAGTTATTCAAAATGCAAAAGGCCAAAAATAGCTAAAACATCTTGAAAAGCTTGGATATTGTCTAAATTGAATATCAAGATATATTATCAAGCATTTCTTTATGGTTGAAAAATCTTTTCTTTCTCAAAGTCATGAAAATATTCTGTAATGGATCTTCTAAAGGCCTGACTGTTTTCCCTTTTACTTCTGGATCCAGAATCCACCCAGATTTCACTTTTGTCTCTGGTGTGAGACGGGTCAAGTTTCATTTTTCTTTTCCATATAGATACCTCCCAATTGATCCAGTAGCATTTATTGAAGACGATATTGGCTTCATTGCTCTGCGTTGCCATTTTTCTCACAGATCAAGTGTCCATGCACTTGTGGGTCTGTTTCTCTTTCTGGACACTCCATTTTCTGTTCCATTGGTTCATTTCTGTAGCTCTGTACCAATTCCATACTTTCTCAGCAATCCCATTGGATGTCAGAAGACAATTCTTTCAAAAGTCATAGGAAAGAAAGATTAAGTCTGTAACTGTAAATATTATAAAAATTGTGTATAGCTGATAAGACATCAGTTACATAGATATCAATTGAGAAATAATTATTTTTCTGAGACAGATTAAAATGCTGTGGGCTAAAGCAGCTGTATACAAACAAGAATCATATAGATTAGAGGAAAAAGACTTGCTAATTTCAGGTCTTATTTAGCCCATATTTTTTAAGATTTTTTTCTTTTTTTAGCTCTGGGAAGTATGTAGAGCAATCAAGTTTTTAACAGTATGAAATCTGTCCTATCATTTGATCATACAATATGCATTTGAAACAGATGCAATAGATCTGTAAGTTTGCCAGTAGTGGCTATGTTTCTGTACTTGTATATGTGATCAAGGGATTTATTTTCCTTGTTGGATTCCTTATTTTATCTGGATTTTTATTTTACTTCAAGTTGTATTTATCTATGACCACAAGCAAATCAGACTAGATCGAAGGGTGTTTTCTGCTGCATTTACTATGGCTTATTCCTGTAGTTCTCCCAGAGTGTCTTCAGCAGGACCAAGACTTCCTTTCTGCTGGAGCTATTTCACAGATCCACACTTCACAGGACCAAACACATTGTGTTGTCAGTCAAAAATCTGGTAAGCTTTGGCCATATATATTGATTTTAAGATGAACTGGAGGTACGAAAAAAAGAGCAAATGAATTTCTCCCCTCACCCGCCATAACTTTTCCAAATGGAAAGGAGGAGAAGGAAAGGAGAGAGAAAATATAAGACAAAAGTTTATAGAAGAGAGAGAGAAAGGAGAGGAAAGTAGGTTGCTCTAGACAGATTTGCCCTGGCTCAGAATTGGGACAGTGGAATTAAGATCACTTAAAAAAAGAAAGAAAGAAAGAAAGAAAAGAGCATTGGGAATGCAATATAGCATAATGATCATATACAGACATTAGTCAGATGTAGGGTTAAAGTTCCAGCTTTACCACTTTCTAGCTGTATAATCTTGGGCAAGTTACTTAACTTTATTAAGCATTAGTTTCTTTATTTGCAAAATGGAGCTGATAGTAAAACCTGTCTTACAATGTTGTGATGGGGATCAAAAAGATAATACATAAAGTGGTCTTAGTCCATGGTAAATACTAAATAAACAGTGGTCAGTATTACATTTATAATCAATGCTTTCTCTCTCTCTCTCTTTATTTTTTTTGCCAAACTGTTTTGAGATCCAGTGAAATCTTGTGTATTTGGCCTTCGCTGGGACATAATTACTCAGACAGAAATTAAGCTGAGGTCACCTAGTTGAACAACTTTTCCTATGAAATGAGTGTTATTCAATTAGTATAATTAATTAATAGAATAGGCAAAACTGAAATTGATTTATTTGTTCAGAAGTACTGATTCAACAAATATCTTTTTTGCTTATTTAGCCTAGTTAGCTAAGTTTAAATTGTTAAGTATATTTGAAAATTAAAATGATTCTTTAAAACTGAATTTCTTTAAAAAAATTCTATATTTTATAATATTCAATGAGTCAGATTTTCTTCCTTAATTCATTTGAAAAAGTAAAATTTTCCTTACTTAAGATTTTAAAAAAATTCTAGGCAGCTCTTTTTTCAGGACAGGGTCATTCTAGCCCACAGATAACCAAATTCTATTGAATTTGCAAAATCATTAGTCTTAGAGTCATTCAGGATCTTAAGCAGTCTGTGAGTGATTATTCAGAGGTTCCATGAGGACTCTTAAGCTCTAATGAGGAATGAGAACTTTCCCGAAAACTAAATATGTTCCTTAATAAATTCCTTTCTCTATCAGTAAGAGATATGTAAAAATACTGACTAGAGCTTAACTGGACTTTACACTGTTATAATACTTGTCATTTGAAAGAACAGTAGATGGAGGGTCTATATTCTGGTTGGAGATTTGGTCCAAATTAATAAGAGGACCTTGAGAAAGTCACCAAACCAAGCTGGGTCTCAGTTACTTCACTGTAAAATGGGACAGATCTCTAATTTCCCTTTAACTCAAACATTAATCTAAATGAGTGAAATCACTTACCATCTTGTCTTGTTTGTAAAAAATGCTTTCCTAGCCAGAGTAGTAATGCACTCACTCTTTATGCCTTCAAAATTGACACAAGACTGTTGTTCTTGAGATCATTATGCCATTTTATATTTATCATTTATCCCTCTCTGTAAACTTTACTGGGATAGACAATTATATTTTTAAATCACCTTTTCATAACAGACTTGTGAAGTTGGCCCAATAAGAGCAACTTCACTCTGTGAACCAGGGACAACCTTGCAGTAGTCCTGAAATTGGAACCATTCAAACACACCACACACCAAATATCGTTACAGTGAAAGTTTCTGTGAGAAGTGAAAGTGGCTAATAAGAAAGTTTTCCCGTGCTTCCATTTCCGTAGCAAATGAGGCAAAGTCATAAAAGCTACGTAAGTTAAGATGCCCATGCTGATCGAAACCATTCCCATCATGAATCATAAGAGTGGCACTTATGCCAATAGGCCAGAGATTGTGGGAGGTGGGCTCGGGGTCTGAGGAGGCTGTAAGCTAAATCAGCCTTACAGTACATTCCCTCAAGTCAGGATAAGGTCTGAGATTTCAGTCCAAGAAATTCTCATAATACATTCCTATAATGCTTAAAGCACAGTGTACACTAAATTAGTTAATTTTATAATTTGTACACCAAGAAGGGAAGGAATGGTGTGCTTCATGTGTGTCTGGGTAATGGTGCTCATTCTCACAGGGGCAATGTGATATCCTATATCAGGTAATAGAGGTTACTAATCTTCTTTCTTCTCCTCATGCAAAGGGATATTGGCTAGTTCAGGAATTAAGATGCATTTCCATAATATTGCCCAAAGGGATTTTTACTTAGGGCTTTGTAAAGATAGCAAAATAATATGGAAGGAATAGAACCCACAGAAAGAACTGAACAGTGCATATTTTATAATGTGCAGTTATACCTGCTGCATGGTCTGCTAATCACTTCCAATTCCTTCTCACTCATGTTCAGGTGATCCTCTACTTTTATGCAATCTACAGTACAGTCTCTTTTCTGATCTGGTCTAGTCTTCATTACTTTTATTCCATTGCAATTGTATTCTGTGGTAGTCATCAATGTTTCTAACAAAAGCATATCCAGTTTCCACCTTCCAGATACGTGATAGACTTGTACTATTTGGCTCCCTTGCGGTTGAGTGAGATGATGTGGCCAATTTTGATAAAGGAGTTTTGAGCAGAAGTAATATGTGCTACTTCCAGAAGGAGCATCAAATTACCTGTGGGAAATTCCACAAAGTATTTTGTTCCCTTTGCGAGAGCTATGGGATCAGCAACACTCAAGACATAATTTCTCTACCAGATTGGGTCCCTGGATGATGAAAGACCCACATGAACATGTAATGTGAATGAGAAAGGAATCTTTGCTTTTTGATCCACTGAGGTTTGGGAAATGGTTACTGCAGCATAATCTAGCCTTTCTTGATGAATACTCACACGGTGTTACATTTCACACTGTTGGAAACCATCCATTTCTCATCAGGTAGGTCACATGCATTCACTAATTACGAAGTGTTCCCAGTCTTTGCTGCTCCCGTTTCAAGTTCAGTCTTTAAAGTACACAACTGAATCTGCTCAGACTGCATAGCAACCTACCGAATGAATTATACCGCTCATGGATTTGGGTTACTACTCTCCACTGCACAAACGTATACTAATGCACAAAATGCTACCAATATGCGTGAGATCACACATTGTCCTCTAAAATAATGCCCTCTGCAAAATCCTATAGCTTTGATTGCATATGTTTCATAGACCTTGATGATATGTAGATGAGAAATGAAAAATCTTTGGACTGAGTACTTTCCGGAAGACTCTTTCATTTCACATAAAACCTTTCATCTACTGTGGTTCTGACACTAATAAATGAACCTTGGCTATAACCACTGGCTGTGGCTGTCTTGTAACAACAAAAAAAGTGGATTTTATATATATAATCTATGTCTATACCTAACATAGTGTAAACAACATTGAAAGGAATTTGAAGAACATTCAATCTTCTTTGTCTCCATACAATCTAGTAATTACTCTTACCAAGCAGTCTTTCTATTTTTCTAGACACCCCTCTCTGCGAATGAAACCAATGGAAAGGAACACAGAGCTAAAAGGTTAAAAGAGATAGTTTACTGTTATACCTTTTGAGCATCACACCTTTCCTGAGGCTTACTAGCTGGAAATTTTGATTGTATGAGATAATAAATTCAATTTTGTTTTTCATTTAAAGTATTTTAAATTGGGTTTCTATCACCTGCAGCCCGAATAGGCCTAACTGATATACTTTATTACTTACACAAAGAAGCTAAGACTCAGAAAAGTAATGCGATTTGCTTCAGATTCACAACCCTGGGTCAGAATCTAAATCTCAATCCTTTCAGTCCAGAGCTCTTGCCATTTCATGCCCTCCCTCTTTGGAAGGGGACTCTTACACCTGCAACTGGGCAGCTGACATTTTCTACCTTGCTCCATGTTCATTTTGCATTCACCGACTATACCACACAGAATGAAATTCCCAATCATTCATGCTCCTGACACAGAGGCAATGGAATTGACAGATTCAGAAGGAATAAAAAGATGTCCTTTATTTCTGGGTGTTTGTCTTATCAGAAATAAATAAGGTTGAACTTTGATAGAGTGCCTTGTAAATAATTCTTAGGTAGAATATTCAGAACACTCCCTTTGCCAAGGCTATGACAGCTATTATAAATGGAGAGGGTGTGCTTTCTCTTACCTAATGAACTTTACAAATAGAACTTTTAATCTTTTTCTAATATAAAAACTTTGAAAACTCCCCCTTAGAAATTCTAAAGGAAAGGAATTCTGTATGACTTATTTTGATGACAATTTGACCACTATGTTTAATGGCATAATTCTGAATTTTGGAAAAGACAAGATACTACTCTAGGTAAAAGGCATATGAAGCTTAATTCAAATAGTCTTTGGTTTCCCAGTGTGTCCCTATTCTTATATAAATATTGATTTAGTAGTTTCAGCCTCCCATCAGGCCAACTCAAGAAGAAAAACTTTCAGTCTGTGGTGCTCTGAAAAAGTTGGCCTTGACTTAGAGATAAGTGTTGCTGAGGATTCTTGTTGCTGCATTTCTGATCTAACAGAATAACGTGGGGAGTCACTCTGAATATTAAAGTGAATTTGTCTTTTATAGTGCTTGTAAACGGAGTTTGTTCAGCCAACAGCAACGGCAGATGCAGTTGCGGCATTTCCTGCTGCTTTTCTGCCTTTATAGCATCATAATCTTCAAGGTGGCATCAAGATGGCATCAGTGTGAAAGGAGTCAATTGCCTGTGAATACAGCAAGAGTGCCTCAAGCAAAAGTATCAAACGACAACAACAAAAAATCCTGAACAACGCAAAAGCAAAAACAAAAATATTCTGAATTTAATTAAGAACCTTCATTTCCCGTCCCATGTATGGTTGATGGAAGACAAGAAATAGATTTCATTATAAAAATTTTCCTTATATTTCCATGTTGTTTACTTCAACTGCCATTTAAATTCTTTTGGAGATTGATGTTTGGTTTACTAGTCACTATTTTTTAAAGCAGCATTGAAGTTGTTATGTTTTCAGATTGCATTTGTTTTTTATAGGAGTAGTTTCTTTCTTGTTGAACTAATGTGTAAATCCTGCCTTCTGGATTAAATGTGACACTTTGGGGCAGGTAGTTGGCTAGTAACAGTGAACCGGGGAAGGAGAAGTTGCTCTGGCATTCAGATTACCCAGAGTTGCAGTCGTTGGTTTGGCAGAGGCAGACCCAGCCATACTGCAGATGTGGTAGTTTGTTGAAGAGAGGGCTACAGGAGATCAAAGTGTACTTGCAATTTACAGATGGAACTCAGTCCTCAAATGAGGTTTCCTAACACTTCTGTTTTTGCATTCCCACCATCCTCCGAGTAACATTTGGAATAAGAGTACGGTAGTTTTAAGATTGACCTGGGTCCCATTTGAAGAATGAGGGAGTAAAGGCAGTCACAACTTAATAAAGAATAGTTCCATCAATTTTATGGTGTGGGAGTCACAGAAGCAGGTGCTCCTGGATTGGAGTCACCACTTTCTGAGCATATTCAATAGGAGGGGTGGAGCTAGGAGAAATATTTCACATCACTGAACCCAGCTGCTTGGACAGGGATTAAGAATTGCTGAAGTGTGTGTGTGTGTGTGTGTGTGTGTGTGTGTTTGTGCGCGCGTTTTATAAGTGAAGGGATTTTGATGGGATGGCGAGAGAGAACACTACCAAGCCTCTTAAAATGTAGCTTCAAAGATACCATCTATTGAATGGTACCCTGCTGGCTTAAACAATTGTGAACAATTTATTTCTTTTTTCTCCAGAAGTTCATATTGGTTCTCTAAACCCTTAAAACACTCTGAAGAGGTATTGATATGCCTAATTAGAAGGGTAGGAAAACTGATAGAGAGGGTGGAGACCTTCTTTGTCACTGATTTCTTTGATGATGGCTGGTAGCCAAGTCAGAGGACTCCCTCATTTCAGAGATGACATGCAGCAAATAATATCCAAGGAAGAACTATCTTTTATATTTTGGCCTTCTGGGGAAGCGCTGACCCTAAAACACATGCACCAAATCTCAAACAGGACAAACAAAAGGAAATGTTTCATTAGTGTCTGAGAGAGGAATAGTACAGATCGATTTTGCAAGACCTGACAAGTAGGCATGCTCACTGTGACACACCATTTTCCCAGAAAATGTTGATTCGAGAGATACTTTGTAGAGTGCAGGAGGCAAAGTCTGTGGCTTACAATGAAATCAGATGAACATTCAGGCTCGAAAGGTTTAATGAGATCTTTAGAATGTCTTTCTTTGCTTTGGGTATAGTGTTGCTCAAAATTATCTTCAGCTGTTTGCTGATACATGCAGGTCTTTGTTAATTCCGGGTAGCTGGCATCAAGGCAAATTAGGAAACTGAATTGCTCTAGTAATTCAACATTCTGGCCAACAGTTAGACACCTGCTTTCTCCCCAAATTAGGATCACCTCTCTCTGTCTCTGTCTCTCTCTCTCTCTTTCTCTCTCTCTCTCTCACACACACACACACACACACACACACAGCTTCCTCATCTCCATCTTTTTCAGTCTTCTCTTTCTCTTGTTGGTTTTCTTCTGGGATGTTCATACAAAACAAAGACTTTGGACAAACAAAGTTTGCTTGATTTTGACAAGACACCTTGGAAAAAATGTGTAGTAATATGTTTTGTAGATGTTTCAGTGTCTAATTACAGACTGGGGAAAGGAAATAGATCAAATTGAGCTTCTCAGCAATGGAACTGGCTATCCTAGAAGACAGGTAGTTCTCCTGGCAATCGAAGCTCAAACAGAAAAAGTGAAGCATAGTTATTGACAGCATAGATTTTGGATTTTGGAGACAGGCTGCCCGATTTAAAACTTTGACTCCATAGTGCATGGGATGTATGACTTGGACAAGTTGTTCATCTCAGGAAGCTCAACTCTTTTACTTGTAAAATAGGAACATCAGTATCCATTTCACATGGTAATTGTGAATATTAAATAAAATAAATACAGATTTTTATAAAGTAGCTCATAGTAAGAACTTAAACTGTAATTGTCAGGACCATTGATTACAGATATTATATATGAATACACCGCAGTTTAAAAAAATATATATTCTCCTGTTGATAGATACCTGGACTGTTTCCAAGTTTTGGCTAGTATGATAAATCTACTATGATATTTTTTCCACAAGACTTTTTGTGGACATAAGATTCCATGTCTTTTTGGTATATGTATATAGTTTATATGAGTTCCAGTTGCTGCACATTCTCTTCAACAATTGGAATTGTTAGTCTTTTTAATTTTAGCCATTCTGGTGTGTGTGAAGTGGTATCTCATTGTGATTTTACTATATAATTCTATGAAAAGTGATTATGTTGAGCACTTTTTCATGTGTTTATTCACCAATCATGGAGAAAAAACAAAATTGTATGAAATACTCAACGCAAGAGAAGACAGGAAAATAGGGAAAAAGGAAAACATGGGTGAAGTAGACAACAAATAACAAGATAGCATATTTAAGCCCAGTAATATTGATAATTATTAAATTTACATAATCAAAAAATTCCCATTAAAAGATAGATTGTGAGATTAAATAGAAAATGTCCAACAGTTGTCTTCTATAAGAAACTTATTTAATCCACATGATTCTATATTATAATTTTTACTTTAAACAGTCATATATATTTTAAAGAAAATAGGAAAAAATAATTTCTGTTGATAAGCTAAAGTTTCTAATTTTAATGAAGTCTAATGTATCATTTTTTTTTCTTTTATGGCTATTATTTCCTGTGTTTTGTTGAAGAAACATTTGCCTATCTCCAAGTGGCATAAATCTATTTGAGGGGAGGCCACATTTTCTGAGTTTTAAGTCCAGTGCTATTGTCACTACACCATGGTGGAATTCTGCAGATGGCAGCACTGTGTTCACTGTCAAGTACTATACAAATAAAGCAAATGTGCAGTTCTTTTTAGGAACTTTATAACTTCCAGTCAATGGCCACCACGAGGCTAGGAGTTGTGCTGTCAGCAGCTGGGCATCCTTGCCGTGGGAGGCTTCCAGTCCAGGTGTCTGGCTTCTACAAATGCCTGCAGCCATTGTTCCTGCCAGAAGAGAGTCTCCAATGGCAGGTGCTAAGATCATTTGGCTGCCTCTCCATTCCAGCCCTGTTCCCCACAGCCTCCACCATTTCATCAGACAATTGGTAGAACGTAGCGTGTGTATAATAAATGCGTAAACACAAATTTGGGTTGGTGTGCCTCCATCAAGGGTCCAGGCTTGAGCTGGACCTGGAGGTGGGAGATTAAGGGTGGGAAAAAGAAAAGGTCAGTGGGAAACCAGCTCTTCTAAGTCAGCGTGGCTTTAGAGTGGGTTGGGTTCACAGTGCATTCTCTGGCTTTCTAAATTGCAACTTATCAGAAGTGAGTTTAATTTTTTTTTCTAATTTAGCAGTGTCCTTGTTTAAAACAAATCTCATACAGAACACTATTACTACAAAAGATAAAATCTTACCTGCTCTGTAAAAGCAGGTAGATGGCCTAGCCTAGAGGCCTACTGTTTACCCTCGGTGGCAGCGTTGAACACAGTCTAAAATAGCAAAGATTATTTATCGACAAGGCTGGAAAAGAAATCACAGGAATCTACACTGAGCTATTTTCACTTAGATGATGAGCCACCATAAAACAAGTATCATATTCCTAAAGCACGACAGAAAATATTGATAAATTTACCTCTATGGAAGTTTAAAACTGTGTAATGGCAAAAAAAAAAAGTTAAAAGACAATAACAATTGAGGAAAACAGATTTCCAACACATAAGGCAAAGGACTAACCTCCTTAGCTTACTAAGTGCTCATACAAATCAGTAATCAAACGATGAGCAATCTTATAAAAACAGGGAAAAGCATATAAAAGGCAGTTTATAGGAAAAAGAAATGCAAATAGTTTAAAAATACCAAGCAAACATGAAATGAAGCTCAACTTCATTCATAATTAAGGATATGTAAATCAAAGTAACAAGGAGATATCATTCCCCCTCCTCCCCATCAGAAGAGAAAGTATTAAAAATCTTTAATGGTATCTAGAGCTGGGGGCAAAAGGATGGACAATGGAAACCTTCATCCTTTGTTTCTGGCAGATAATTGGTGCACCCTTTCTGGAGAAAAATTTAGTAATATCCATGAAGATAAAATGATCTAGCAGTCCCTTTAGGTATATACTCTATAGATATGTTTGCAAAAAATTTGTGAAGACATGTCTTTCAGGAGAGAGTGGGAATCCTTTCTTCTCCTGGTGCTTTCTCCTATGTGAAGGGACCCCTGCCAACATAAGACTCTGACTTTTTCATGTTTCCTCATTTATTCTCCCCAAGGGCAAGTGGAGTGACTCATCTGATTTGTGAGTTTGGAAGGAGAAACAGACGAATATTTCTGCTTCCACCTTTTTCCCTTCTTTTGAAAGCTATCCGCCTGTAGGCAGCAAACATTCCCTTCTGCCGCTCCATGCTGTACTGTGTGTGTGTGTGTGTGTGTGTGTGTGTGTGTGTGTGTGTGTGCATGTAGGGGAGTAACTCTTACTGGATGGGTAAATGTTCTGATTCTGGGTTGAATTATGAGGAAGCTCTGTTGCAGATTTAAGCCACAGCTTCCAATATCAGCTTTATAGGATTGAAAGTAGCATTTTGGCCTATGTATGCCTTAGTCTTTCTTGTCTCTGTCTTTGTCTTATTTGAATGGGAAAAGAGGGGGAAACAAAAAGAATAAGCCTTGAGAAATACAAAGGAATGGAATTTCAGGTGCAAAAGGAACCATAAAGGTTTTTGCCTTAGCAGATTAATATCCATTTATATTGGATAATGGGCTGTTTGTCTAGAGTTCTGCCCTGTTTTAACTGCTGCAACTGGAATCAATAAGTTTTAAGCCTTATTTCCTCACATGGTATTTTAATTTTGCTGTGGCATCTTTGTCCACAGGCTAAAGGATATTTTTACACAGGCCACACCAGCCTTATGCAAGCACATACGATCATCCAGGAAGACGTGGGCCTTCAGAGACATGCCAGCCTCAGCAAGAACAAATACCCCTATACCCACTGTCCTCCAGAAAGTTGGTTTTGCACAAGAGGGATCATCTTTGTAATAAACCTTGAATGTCTTATAGCCAAGATCAGTTGAGCACTTACTTGAATGTTAGTGATTTGACAAGCTATAGGTTAAAAATACAGCGGTCCTGGTTGTTAAGCAGATAATAAATTAACACACACAGCAAGCACTAGTTCACTCAGTTATTTTTGTGTGTAAGGTAGAATTAGAAATAGAACCTAATCTCCAACACCCCTAATCATCTCTTCTGATGAGGGTACTCCTTCCTCTTCCTTTATCTATGCCTACACCTTGTCAAGAACTAATAACGATAAGACAAGGCTCCGATCATTCTGTGTCAGTGCCTTTGCGGTGGGTGTGCATCACGCTGCGGGAGCCGTCCTCTCCCACCGCATCCTTTCCAGACCTCTCGTGTTCTTCAAGGCCCAGGTGGTATCCTACCTCCTCCTTGAAGTCATTCTTGATTGTTTACACCTGTATTCTTCTATGAGCTCAAAATTTCATAACAAAGGGTCTTTTATGATTCACCAATATCTCTAATGTGCTTGCTTTAATTTATTATAGATCCAAAACGCCATGGGGGCAGTATTCTTTGTACTTCTCATCCTCGTCTCCTCCACCATGAAATCACAGAGCTTTGTAGCTCTACGAGTACTGTATGATTATGGGGTAATTTCATCACTGAACAGATTATGAATCAATGATCTTTGACTAATATTTAAAAAGTAAAAAGAAATATTTAATTTCACTTGCCCTTACCAGGAATAATTTTTATTTACCTATACTTTATGACTCATCATTCTTTGGTCCCTGATCTCATTGCAGATCTACATTGTAGGGAACATTCTGAATTCTGCTTTTCCTGCTTAACATATCGTCATGGATAAGTCCCTGCATCTATATGATCTTCAAAATTATCATATTTGTTGGTTGCATAATTTTCTAGTTTGCCAATAGACTGTAACTAATGTATCATCCTCTTATTTGGGGGCATGAAGATTATTTTCAGTTTCTTACCACAATGCTACAATTAACATTTTCAAATATGTAGCTTTTTGCCTTTATTATATTCTGAGAATGAACTCCTAGGGTCTTGTCTGCTTCATAATAGATGCTCAATAAATAAATGCCATTGATTTTGTCCCCAAACATTTTTGAGTAACTTTATGGGTTGAATCATTATACAAGTTCCTCGTTTTCCTTTGGTTGACAACAAAGTCTACAAAGAATGCTTATACTTACAAAGGAATTTTTTCCTCAACTCTAATTTCCAACTTCTTTGGGAAATGTGGAGGCACTGGAATCAAAGTCTGCCAAGATGTGAGCTTTTCCCGTTGGCATCTCTGGGCACCAGGTGCAACAGTAACAAAACCACCCACATTTGACTTTGGCTTGTGAGGATAAAACTTTCATGCAGAAAATCCCATTACCCAAATGGCATTGTCTCTAGACACACGGACAGCACGACGTGTCCAAGGAAATATATATTGGTTCCTCTCATGTCTCTATCAGCAGTTCAGATTCTGCTGTCTATTAAAAATGCAAGAAATTTTTCTGGAATTTATCATGGGCTTACCAGGCTACCTACCCTCCTTTACAGAAATAATCACAAACTATAAAACATGCAGGGACTGAAACAGAGTATATGACATTCATATAAAGATGCTTGTGATTTAAGAGACAGGAAATGTAATTATGTGCTGCTGAGGTTCTTGTCCTTGCTTGTGCAAGGACACAGTAAACATAAAGTTCCCCTACCCTGGGCAGGGCAAAGTGTTGCTATGACCTGAGATCTCAAGAACCAAGCCTGAAAACCACCTCTCCTGACATAGTGCTTTGTGAACTGCCGTAAATTGATTTGCGTTTATTGTAGGTGCGTGTTGTTGAATCGGTGAATAAACGAGCCAAGCGTCCACCTCCAGAATTCATCCAGAGATAGTATGGTAGCTCTTGTTCTGCATAGCCACGATCTCTGGGTAATGTCTCTTTCCCCTTTTGTTCTGTCATGAATCCACCTCAATATTCAACAAGTTATGGACTAAAGGGGAAAGTTCACCACCAGCAACATATTTAATATAAGTAGTAAGGGAAAGAAAGAGGGAACAGAAATAAACAAGGGTACACAGGTGGATACACTAGCTCGTTTCTATAGCAAGTCATGAGGCCATAACTGATAATTACTGTGTGTGTGCCCTATTACTGATCTTTCCACATACCCCCTTTCTCTGTCCGGCATCTCAGATGGTCAAGGTTCTTTTGACTGGTATGGTAATGTAAATATTTATTGCTGAGAAGGCAAAGTTTGTGTGCAGTTTGAGAGAGTCTGCCCTTAAGGTGAGCAGAGTGAATCTGGAGGTGGTTTAGAGCATCCTCTGGGTTCAAACTCCTTGTGGCCAACAGCAACATTTCCTGTTATTGTCAATCACCCAAGTCAATCCTATGACCCTCTGTTTTGCATAAGGCAGACGGTCCCCAAATGTCCATTGTGTAACTCAGCTATCATTTAGTGAAGTATTGTCTGTGTTGTAGTAGGAATGTCCTTCCCATTAATAGAAAATACTCTTTATACCCCCAAATAAAAATGTGCTGTGGCCTGACAGGGTGCTAACTATGAAATCAAGAGGCAAACATTTTGAGTGCAGACCATTAAATGCAGTATCAAGAGGTACCTCTACTGTTGGATTCCCAGGTGTGGTGAATTCCCTGACTGTGGGTGAAAAGACATGATACACTGGCCATTGGTTCAGGCATATATATATAAAATGATATATCACTCCAACTCTATATTTTCTCCCAGCTGGGACCATATCAATTTTTAAAAATCTCCTTAATATTCTTTGATATTAAAGCTACTTTTGGATGATGAGATACACAATAAGACCAGTAATCACCTCTGGCTTCAAACAGAGGTTGGGATAGAGAGCCTGGTTGTTACAGAAGCTTCCCTAAAGAATTTACAATTGAGTTGAGAGCTAAGGCATAAAGAACACATTTCCTAGATGAAGGAAGAAAGCAGCAAGTGTGTCCCAAGCAGATGGAATAGAATATGAACAGAGCTTGTGGTGGGAGGAAGAATAGTATATTTGAGAAACTTAATGTGAATAACAGTATAATGAAGCACAGAGACTGAGGGGAAGAGAAGTATGATTGGGGGTAGAGATATAGGCAGAGGCCAGAGCATCCAGGGCCTTATAGACCATATGAGGTATTTTTGGTATTTATCTTAAGAATGATAGGAAGCCATAAAAATGGTTTAAATATTTGTGGGGGGTGCAAACAGAGAAAAGTTTTTACCTAATAAGATTAGTTTCTTTTACTCCAGCTATGGCATGGGGGACACGTTGTAAGGATTACAAAAAGATGCAGGAAGACTAGTTCAGGGGCCATAGCAACAGTATGAGAAAAATATGGTGGGAAATTGGGGGCAGTGAAGACGGGGAGCAGTATATAGAATGTAAGAGATTTCCAGGATGTTATTGGAGACATAAAACCAGACGCAGGGCTTTTGTTAAATACCTAAGATGTGAATAGATATTTTGCTGAAAAAGAATAGCATGGGAAAAAAATCCTGCCCATCGTCTCCCTTACCTGGAAATTTATGTCCTGCATTATGCTGCAAGGTCTGTGGGAAGTCTTAAAATGAGTAAACTTGCTCAATTTTGGTTAAGCCAGTTTCCCCCAAGGGAGGGTTTCATGATCTAGCCTTTGCCTGGCAATCCTGTCACCTGCTAGTCTCCCAACTTGCTGTCCCCCTCTCACTGTCCTGACTATTACTTTAAAATTCCAGACCCTTCTTTTCTCACATCCTTTGTGTAGGATGTTCCTTTAGCCTGGAACATCCTTTTCCCACCCACTTTTCTATGACTGCCTCCAGCTGGAAATCGCTCATGCCAGAAATCCTTCCTTGCATCGCTCAAGCTTTGTGTTAGGCTTCTGTATTTATCTGCTCTCCTGTCCTGTGCTCACAATACCCTAATTCCCTGCTTGCTTGCCCTCTCACCCATTGGACTTGAAGCGAGGAATGTGCCTTCTTTAGAGCTGTCTCCTTAGCACCCAGCACAGGGTTGACACATAGCGCACACTTTGTACATAGCAGAGGAACAAATGGTGAATGTCCCTTCCTGTCGCCTGGGTTGGGGAGGAGGGAAGGGGTGATTGCTAGAGATGCTGCATCAGGAGGCTCTGGCCCTGGATGAAGCTACCTAATCAGAAACCTCGCTGTGCTGGCTGGTGCTGGAGGCTTATATTTCTACATTTAATTTCCGTCATTGTTTTTCGGCACACAATTTGATAAGTGCATGGGCTCACATACACATCCATGCATGCACACAGGTGCACACACACATGCACACATAATTTTCATTCCCCATTTTCACAGCTTTTACTTCCATCTGCTCCATCTGCCCCAGATTCCTTACGGACTCATGGTTGTTTTCACACTCTTCGTGTTCATCTTGATCTCTCTTCCTCCCCTTATAACATTTCCTGTATTCGCTCCTCTGGGCCTTTTGGCCTTTCATTTTGTCTTTTATTTCTGCTGCTTCTTTCCAGGCTGCTTAAAGCACCTCCCAACAGACTTTCAATAGAAATACAGAGGCTCACTTTGGCAGTGCAGACGTTATACAATGGCAATGTTCAGTGCTTTTTTTTCTACAGGGACTAGATGCATACAGTGTTTCACTGCTGATTCTTTGTAATAGTACTGCACAGGAAAAATGTTAATCAATTACAGCAGCAGAACTAATTAAAAGGCATGCATTATACATCTTGCGGACACATTCTTCATTAGCATAAATTCTCGCATTACACATTCATGTCAGAGGGAATTAAAAGGAGAAACTTAAAAATAAAAAGGCGTACATACAGAGACCCAAATGCTTTGGTTTTTCCCAGGACTTTTGCTGAGCGTGTGCCCTTGTGGATTCAGTAGTTCTTTTAATTTTTGTGTGTGATTTAAAAAGAAGAATACTATGTCCCATTTTTATATACTTTAAAAATCCAAATCCAATCAGCCTCAAGATGATAAAGTTAATTCCACTCCTCCAACCCCCAAAGCTTAAATAATGTTTAGTAAGCAAGTTTCTAGAAATAGAAAAAAACTTTTAATTTAGTTATTCCATAATATTTCCTAATAGGTGTTTGATTATAAATAACTCAATAATTCATCTCTCATGTAAGCAATGATGCTGTTTTCAACTCAGTTCTCATTCCAGAGTTCAATGGCAGGACAGGGCAGGTGTCACAGGAAAAGGGCAGCTCATAATTCCCTTACATTCAACTCTTTCTTAAGAAGATAGATTGATTCAGGCTTTTTGTGACAGTTGTGCTTAACAATACTGGACCATGAATTGTCTGTTCTCACAGAGTTCTCTTGTGCATTAGGAATCCTCATAACTTGCTCTACAGACACCTCCACATGGAAACCAGTTTGATAGACCATAGAAGAGATGATAAGGAGATGGCCAAGCATCCTTTAGTCCCTGAGCCAGGTAATGTCATGATTGGATTCTGCTTTTAACCATGAGTATTCATATTACTCTTTGTTAAATAATTTCTTGCTTCCTTCCAAAACAGGATTCAAGGCTTTGAAATGACTAGCTGCCTACACTATGCCAAGAGCTTTCCAACTCATCTCTCTACTTCACTTTTGGCACATAGCAATACAAGTGAGGTTTGGAAAATGTAAATCAGATCACATTGCATTCCTGTTCAAAGCCCTCCAATGCTTCTCATAGCTTAGAAGAAAATGTAAAGTCCTTTAAAGAGCCTGTTGGACTCTACCTGATTTGGCCCTTTCTTGAATTTTCTTTCTTGCCACTGGCTGTCTCTCCCACTTTGCTCCAGTGGGAGCACACTGCTTGCATTCTTGTTGTTTTTTGTACATGTCAGGCTCACTTTCTTCCTAGGACCTTTGCGCATATCCTTCTTCTTTCTCAAAATCTCTTAGCCTAGCTGTAAACATGATTTGCTCACTCAGTTCATCTAGGCGTCTATTCAGGTCTCTCCTCTGACATATTCTATCTAGAACACCAGGTAACACTTATGGCTACCTGATATTATATTGTATATTTGTTTGTATATTTTCTCTGTTCTCTATGAAAATAGCAGCCCCTTTGTAGTTAGGAGTTTTATCTTTCTAGTTCAGTGTTTTTATAGCACAGTCTAGAAGAGTGCCTGATGCATTGAAGGTATTCAGTATGTATTTATTGAATAAAGGAATTAATAAATCTTCTTGCCTGCTGTTGAGTGAGGAGTGGTGTTTAGATTTGATCAGTTATTAAACTCAAAAAGACATGTTAGGCACATGCCTCTTCAATGCAAGAACTTGAGAGGAAAATACACAGGATGATGAAAAATATTGCAAATAAAATGTTCACTATCATTGTAGGACAATGATTTGAGTTCAGGTGGGATTCAGGTATGTTTTATGTAAAAGAGTGACAATGTTTACTATAGACGCTTTCATAAAAATCTAGAGTAGTTCATGAGGGTTCCAGAAAAAGAGCCCTCTTGTACTCTGCTGGTAAATTGGTATCTCTCTGGAGGTTAATTTATCACTATTCTCCAAAGTCCTAAAAAATTTGCATCGATTTAACCCAGCAGCTCCACTTCCAATAATTTAACTTAAGGAATTAATTATGAACATGAGTAAAGATTTAGTTCCAAAGATATACAGTACACGGTCATTTATAAGAAGAAAAAAAAATCAGAAACAACCAAAATATTCAACAATAGGACTTTGGTTAGATAAATTACAGTACAATTAAACAGTGGAAGTATGTACAGTCATTTTAATGGAAAGAGTTACAAATAAAACGCTAAGTGAAAAAGAAGTTTAGAAAACAATAATCACCTACTTGTAATACATAAATATATCAAAATAACTGTTTGTGCTTCTGTTGATTTAACCATCTAAAATTTAGCAATGGTTATCTCTTCATGTTGGAGCTATTGAATATTTTAATTTTTCTGTTTTTTCATATTTTTTAATGGTTCTCTAATAAACATGTTATTTGTGTAGTTAAAAATACATGCCAACAACTCATAAAAAGTGAACAATTTATTAAAGAGCCTCCTGCATACAAATTCCTACTCCTTGTCTGTGAATATGATTTGTCATGATGTGTCCTGTCTTTTCAGGTCATGCACCCCTTCATCTAGCACACACTTATTGATTGCCTACTGTATGCAGAGCTCTGTATTAGGCTCTCCATACAAGAAGGACATGTTGACTTCACACGGCACTCTGCCATTATCATGGGCATTTCCACAAGACAGAGGAAGAACTTTATTACATATTACTTTATCTCCACTTTCCTGAAGATATTTCGAAATGGAAAGTGTCTGTATTAGCCCAATCCCAAGGCTTTTCATTTTAGACTACTTACTCTAAGAAGAAGTTTTGCCAAGAGAGCTGCTCCTTAGTAGCAAAAGTGAGCTTTTGACCTACAGCTGTTTTTGTCTGAGGTCTCCTCCTCACTGTGTCACTGGGCTATACACTTGGCCCAACTTGCCATGACGGAGCTGATACACCGACATTTTTCTCCACGGCCCAAAGATAGCAAAGGCTGAAATAAAAGACAGTCTGTTGATTGACTGCCAGACAGAACAGTAGCTAAAGGACAGGCAGTGACTCGTTGCCTCCTTTTCTAGGTGTCTTGTTGAGTCAGCATCCCCAGTGCTTAGTGCACTAACTGACGCAGAGGCACTCAATACACATGTGAGTGAATGACTTACAAGGAAGCCAGATATCAACTCCCTGTTTCTAATCTCACTGAAAGCACTCAAGAGTGGCCCCATTTCTCTAGATTTCTCCGTATACCAACCCAGGGACATGTGAGAATATAAGGTATTTGGAAAGGGTACTATGTATGTAATAACTGACAAATAAAAGCATGCTATCATTTATATATAAAATGACAGAGATGAGAAGGAACATAAATAATCCATGCTGTGGTGTAGAGATTGCAAAAGCACACAAGGACAATCGGCCTCGTCTCTGCTTAACATGCAGGCATTTAATTAGAAACCTAAATAATATATTAAGCTTTCTGTGTTGAAATTACTCTATGCCATTCTGCTTATCTGTCCCTGAATGAAATGAGTTTCCAGTTTCAATGCTCTGATTGCTTCACCCAACACCAGCAGGCAACCACTGTTAATGGTCTTTACTCTCCTGGTACCTGCGAGGGAGTTTTCATCCTCCTGGGGGAGGTGGTTGTGATGCTTGGGCCAGAGTTGCCACATCATGTTCATCCGCATCATTAACCTCTGGGAAGAGAGAGCAAACTCTCTTTCCTTTCCCAATTAACAGACGTTTCCAGCCTTACTCAATATCCAGCATTTCCCAGTTAGGCAAAGTACTGCTTTGTTTCACTTACCTCCCTTCTATACGAAACCGAAATTCTGCGGAATGGACAGTGATAATTTTCTTTGAAAAGCAGGTGTGGTTTTTCTCTACCTAAGTGTGGTACAATCTAGTTTTATCTTTTATTTCAATTCCAGGAAAATCCATTCTCATCAAGAAAAATATGTCAGAAGAAAAGCAGATCACTCTCTTGAATTTGGGTTACATAACCAATTTTCCAAGCTAGCTAATAAAAAGGGAACTTTATTAACATGAGGGTAGAAGATTTTTGAAGGTGATGAAGAGTGACAATATTTTTCCCTGTGGTGCCTGTGCAATCACGAGATGATAATTTTCAGAGGAAGAAAAATGCCCCTTTGTCCTTTAAGACAGTCAATAGGCTTTTAGGAATAGGCAACTGAGGACTGCACTGTGCTACCATTTAATTCTTAATTAATACTAAATTACAATTGCATTTTCAGAGCATCCCTTCTCAGGCCTACATTAGCAGTGAGAGGGTTCACCTGGATGGATGTTACTGCAAAGAACATCAGGGGAATGAGTAAGAGATCCACGACTGCTGTCAGCGGAAACGCAAAAGAGAAATGAATCTCAACTAACAGCAAAGGGAGCTCTGGAAGCTGAATGGCACGTGTGCAGCACCGATAACCAGAGGCCTCTTCTTTATGAAATGATTGTAAGGTTTCATTCTACTTAGGAAAGTTTCAGAGTTGAGGGGAGCATGACAGAATGAAAAGAGGATGGAATTTTGGAATTAGACAGCTGGAAAGAGGATGGATTTTGGAATTAGACAACTCCAGGTGAAAATCCTATAACATGGGAAAGATCGTGCCAACCTCTAGGGCTACAGGGAAGATTAAGAAGCCTGTTTTCATAAAGTGCCAGATACGTAGGTGCCCAGTAACCAGTAGCCATTATTGCCTCTCATTTGGGTCTGTAAATTTCGAGGAGATGGTAAAGACTGGCCTCAGTACAAGTAAATTTTGTTAATGAAAATGAACTTTTCAGGATACAACTCATGTCATAATAGAAGATTTTATCAGAACCATTTTGTGAGGTTCTAGATTAGAGTTGGCAGGTGATTTCTGCTTTGGCAGAGGTATTAAGGCCTCGGGATGTTTAATGGAGGAGAAGGAGGAATAGAGCAAGGGGGAGGAGAAGAAGAAAGAGCCGGAACAGGGAGCTCTGGTGGGGTAGTGAAACAGTTTTAATCTCTATTTTAAAACCTAGTTTACTATTTTGAAAAGACCAAAAGGTATTTTACCGTCATAATGACTGATTGCCTGTGAGCGATGGAAATGTAAAAGATTAATTTTCCTAACATTTCTGTAGTTTCTAAATTTTCTACATTGAGCAGACATATATTACTTTTATAATTAGGAAAAATCACCTTTGCACCTTTGTTAATTATTTCAGTATCATATATCTCTTTATGGTCCTTTGAAAGTATCATGTTGGAGAAGCTCCAGTAACTAATGATGCACACAAATAGGACGTGATGGGTTTGGAAATTCAAATCCCAGCCTCAGAAATCATCACAGCCAAAGTTGGACAGGACCTTTAACTCCTTTCATGTTCACGAAAGGCAAAGGACAGAGCGTTTCATATGAGGGATTCAAGCTTAGTAAACACAAATCTAATCTCCCAAAAAGTAAAGTTGTTTTACATGAGCACTCAAACTCTTTCCCCCTGACCTTTCCCCAATTTCTGGATTCTTTTATTTTGGTTTGTGAAACAAAGTCTTTGTGAACCAGCTTGGAAGATAACATTTTGGTTCTCTGAGAAACTCAATGAGTAAATTTGACAAACGCTGGCTTATCACACCATGTCTGACACCCTGGCACTGCACTATCGCAAAGCCAGTAGGAACAGCTACAGGGGAACTTGTCTGTATCGTGCACAACTTTTAATACAGGCAGTTATCTTCTTCCAACAGACAGTTTGGGTTTCTATATTTCAATCACCAGGACTCTTCAGGACAAGCAAAAATCTCAGTAAACCAGTAGATGTGGTGTTCACTTAGACATGAACTCTTTCATTAACATTTCCACACCGAAATAACCATGGAGAACAAGAAACAGTCCATCCCCCGGCTCGCATACTGAACATGGTGCAACTGACCAGGAGTGTGAGTAAATCTTGGATAATGAGGGAAAGACCTTCTCCTTTGTGCAGTGCTTTTGTTAGCGGGAACTAGGGGGCATAACCAAGAAAGAACTTGATGTGTTTGAGAGGAATGTCAGATGACAGGTGAGTATTCCAGAAAGAAGTTGACTGCTGATACTGAATAAGAGAAAAAGAAATTTAAGTGGTTAAAAATTTTGAGAAACAGTAACATAGCTCTGGGGATGTGTTCTGAAAAATCAGAGGGACTTTAGTGATATAGAATGAAAAATCATATGCAGTTGCAGAAAATTAGTGACAATTAGGTCAGAGTCTTGAAGAGTCAAAGAGGAGTAAAGTAAATAAAATAAGAAGAGGGATATTTACTAGTTGTGGAAAATCCTTTTCTAGTCCATCTTTACTTGTTTATATTGATTTCCCTAACTTTCCTTCTTAATATTACATACTATCTTTCATATTCATGGCAAATAAAGATGATATAGCAGTTTGATCGACATGCAGAAACCAACTGCTATGAATTGAATTGTGTCCTCCTCAAATTTGTCCATTAAAATCCTAATCGCCAATGTGATTGCATTTAGAAATAGGACTTGTAGGAGGTAATTAGGTTAAATGAGGTCGTAAGGGCAGAGTCCTAATCCCATAGAATTGTTGGCCTTATAGCAAGAGGAAGATCTCTCTTTCTCTCTCTCTCTCATCCTCCCTCCCCGCTTCCATTCTGCATACATGCACTGAGGAAAGACCAGGTGAGGACACAGAAAGAAGGTGGCCATCTGCAACTCAAGGAGAACCCTTACCAGACACTGACATTGCTGGCACCTTGATTTTAGACTTTCCAGCCTCCAGAATTGTGAGACATAAATTTCTGTTGTTTAAGCCATCTAGCCTATGGTATTTTGTTATGGCAGCTAGAGCTGACAAAGACACTAACAATTTTTTGTTTTGTTTTGTATTGTTTTTGAGTTTCTCTAAATTACTATGGCAGAATCTTTGCCCAGAAATTTTTTTTAAAAATCAAGCTCAGTTATTTTCGTCTCATTTCTTAAAGTTTTCTGACTGACAAAAATAATATCTCTTGGTCATTTCTCATCACTTGCTGCAATATTTTCCACTGGAAAAAATAGGCCTTGAAAGGCCTATTTCTTCACACTCATCTATCTGTCTTATGTAATTTATGGTCAGCCTCAAATGTGGATCCCTCAGAATGGGCTGTTCTTGATTTCTTTCAGTTCTAAGTCTTGAACAATTTCATTGTAGTTTCCCAAGTTTATATGATAAAAAGGACTGAGCTATACCAATAAATGTAGCAGAAGCCTAGGTTTCTACTGCAATGTATGATTAATAATGCAACACTATTAATGAAAAATTTAAAAGATAAAGAGAAGCAGAAGGGCTGTTTTAGAACATTCAAAAACCAAATACGATTCTTTAGGAAAGTATTTTATTTTTGTGTCTCAACAGATGAAATTCATAACCTTGTTTTCTGATAAGACAATTCAAACATACAAATCAATTACAACAATGTGCTTATCAGCTCCCCTCCCACCCCTGTATTTTAAAGCAACAGACAGTTTTGAAGGACACCAAGACAATAGGGCTTAGTTAAACAATATGGCAATTAAAAATGGCCCTCTAAAAAAATAATTACAATAGTTGTTGAAAAGTATTTTTCCTTTGTGCAAAACAGACTGAATGAAAAGAAGCATCATGAAACAAGAAGGATTATAGCTTCCCTTCCAAGAAAAGGGAAAAGGTGATGTATATTAAAACTATAATACAGAAAACTGGGGAGTCAGATTGAAAACAACAGAAAGCCCCAGGCAATAAATTTCTTCAATAAAATGCATCCCCTTGAAGATATCCATTCAAACTCTTGTTTTGTATTGAAATACATAATTGTTTCTCTACTTCCAGCACCTGGAAATGAATCATTTCTGTTCTCCTTTGTTAAAATGAATAATTCTTCCAAGCTAGCATCTCTCAAAGAAGGAGAGTAGGGCTTGTTATGAATTTTGTAGAAGTCAGTAATATTAAAGATAAACCAAGCTGACTGATGGCCAATGCCATTTTAGATTCTAGCTGTAAAGGGATTAGACATATCCTGGCAGACGTGGGGCTCCCAGGGGAAGAGGGCTTCATACTCATTGACTCTTAGTCCCTCTAAATCCTGTAGCACCTTTGTACAAGGTCTCTTATTCTACGTGCCATTCCCTCATGCTTTTCACCGTAAGCCTCACAGCACCCTTGTGAGGTAGGTAGTGTCATGGTCGTGTTGAGAGATGGGGATGCAGAGATGTTAAGTAGCTTGCCCATAAAGAAATACGAGTCCAGTAACAGAGCCCTACGGACTCTTACTCCAGATCCTTGTCTTTTTAGTACTTAACTATTCTGACTCCCTGAGAGTGGATCATTAAAGCAGGTAGGTCCTTAATGCCAGACTTGTGCCTGGCCAGGTGGACACTAAGGCCTATCTCTTAACCACATGATTTGGATGATAGAAGAAGAAACAGGCTGTGATCAAAATGGAAGCGAAAAGAGTTAATGTGGAGGAACACAGGATTAATGTTTGAACCACAATTTGATAACGACTTTGCCAATGTGCTGTTGAGTGACTATGATGATGATGGCCAGTACATAATGTATGATTAAATCAATGAATAATGAATGAATGAAAGGAGATTGTGCTTCGATACGTGGAAAATTAAATTTTCTACACTTTTAAAACAAAAGCTGGAGAAATCTGATTTCCAGTTTCTAATCAAGGATGGGAAGGAAAGAATTAAGTAGATACCTGAATTCTCTGTGGGCATGTATTTGAGCTAATATTGGCAGCATTTAAAAGCATTTAAATACACAAACATTTAAAATAATTTTCAATACAGAACTTGTTTACTTATTGGTTTGGAACCCAAACCACGAAGATCAATATTAGATGCAGTGTGACAGTGTTTATAAATAAACACCATCCATTTTCCTTTACAATTAAGTTCTCTTATATATGCTTATTCATTTAATGTCATTTATTTGAAAAGCTTGTGCTCTAGAGTTCTTATCAAATGCCTTTTGAATGTATTTTGAAATACATTGAACTACCTAAAAAATGAACTACTCTTCTCTAGACTCACCAGCCAGGATATATTTTTCAGTTACTTTCAGTTTTTGTGAACCCTTTTTTTCACTCCAGAAACACTCAGGGCAGAAAACAGCTGCTCTATATTGAAACCAGCCCTGCATTAACTCCAGCAATTTTCTTACAGTGGTGTTGTGAAGGGCTCTTGAGACCACTGAAGTACTGGCCACCGGATTATCCAGGTGTTGCTAAGACAGAAGAGTGTATATAAATCAAGGTGGTGAAGCTGATTTGGTAATCTCTTTGCATTACACATTTCTTCTGTGCTCAGTGAATTAATTCCCTGTAGGATGTTTGAACTGATATGCTACAAGGCTTAAAGAAACTCTGTATGCCCAAAGTATGGATTTGTGTATGTGTGTGTTTAAAGAAATGTTTTATTTAACTTTCATGGGAGCCCTGTATGGATATAATGGATGTAATCTATTAGTCTTTTGTACATCCCACTAATAGCCCGTGGCTAAAGGAGGGGACTAGACGTAGTGAATTGCCTTTGTGCTATGGCGCTAGCATGGTTGATCGCTTGTGCTTAGAAATAACATGACTAGTGACACTGTGGTTAGCAAGGTTCACATAAATGTTACTTCTGTCTTAGAGGGGGATCTGGTAAATAGATTTATCTCCCAATGTGATAATGAAAATTCTAAAATCATTCACTATAGATGTAACTTTTACTATCACGTGTAAGATTTAGTCTTTCAATCAGAGGTAACCTATCTAGTAGGATGCTGTTTTTTATGAGACTCCCCCTGAGTTTTCATCTCTTGGAGCCTGACTCCTTAGTGATTGAGTTGTGTTCTTAGGTTTTTTTTCTTTTTTTATTAGCTGCCAAAGTATTGAGAATTCTCAGATAAGCCATATATTTTTCATCTGCCTTTTCTTTTTCCTTATCTTCTCGACAGATAATTTTTAGTAATATATAGGTATATGTATGTGTGTGTTTGTGTGTGCATGTGTGTGTGTTTCTGGCATTAAAACACATGTACTATTTTAGAGAGATTTATTGACATGTCATGATTTATCCGGTTCAGAGTATTATGAAATGAAACAATGCCTAAATAGCTATAACAAGGGACTTTTTTTCCAATCCAAAATTTTTGATAGAGGGTCAGAATTTTTGCATTTAGTTATTTATAAGAGTTGATGAAAGGCACCAGTGTGACATGCCCTAGAAGCCAGTGTTTCCAGATTTTCCACTCATAAGTGGCAGAAATAGTAGGTGAATTTCCCCCCAGGTTTCTCAATTTTATCCTTAATTTGGCTTTATTCCACATTAATGTTCATTTCCTACATTTTAGGTCTGATAATGAAATAATTAAGAAAAGAATATAGGGTTGTACAATAAGCTTATCTAAGAGAAAGAAGGTAGAAACTCATAATTTTTGTTTAGACTATAACAAATGACACAAAAACAGTAACAGCCACCTAGCAGGGGCAATATGCTCCTGACTGAGGAAACTGAGAGAAAGAAGAAACAAAATAAAAACAGAAACATAAAACTATGATGAGTTTCTAAATTTCTGAAGTAGCACATGACCAGAAAGTCTTTACAAGTACAGAGCCAGAAGCCAGGCCACCGAGTTAAAAGTGTTTAGCTTTCATTTAAGAATTTGACTTCATTATATTATTTTCTTCTCATTGTTTAAGAACAAGTCCTGAAGTACTGGGACCATCTTATCCCTAATCGGTAACTTTACTGGACAAACTAACTTGTCATATTAATTGGCAGAGATGAATACCCAATACATTCAAAACTGTGTTTATGGAAAATCATTCTTTGTTTCGGTCATGCTAGTTTAGTGGTATAAAATGAAAGTCCATTGTTACAGATGTGACTCTACCCCAAGCAGCTCTGGCATTACCAGAAAATCTTCAAGGAGAAGAAAATACCTCTCTGGCGGCAAGCTCTTCATTTTACAATTAAAGAACAGCAAAGGGTCCTTTTCTGAATTTCTTGCTTGCAACCTCAGAATTTGTGTGTTCGCTTCTGCCTGGAGGTGAATTCCAGGCTTTCTTGTCATCTAACAATATCACTTCCAGGTACCATTACTGTCAGCTTTTTTGCTTTTTTGCTTCTGCCTCCTTTTTCACTGGAAGGCATCCAATGAGCTACAGAGGATGAAGATGACACCACGGATGATGACAGCTACCTGAGCACATCTTTCTAAAGCCCATTCCCTCAAGTACCAAACGAAAGAGAGCATCTTCACTCTCAGCACAAAGATGGCATGAGAACAGTTCTTAAATTTTCAAATTCATTTCCTCTTTAACACTAGACAAACTTCGTTTTCTCTTGTTACCAATTTACTTGAAGAGAAAAATTTTTTCTTTGTCATTTTTTGTGCCTTTCTACTTTATACGATGTCTGGAATCATTAAACATTGGCCAAGTGAAAGCTAACTCAGAAAGAAAAACCATATGATGGTGCTGTATGTATGGCTTGCCAAACCCTTCACTTCTTGCTCAAATGTATTTCATGCCTAAAGTCATGCCTGTCATTTGCTTATGTAACCAAGTCAAATGAATTTGAGATAATTTTGCAAGTGGTACAGGATTTATTTTCACTAAAATGGAATATCTTTATAGTGTGGTTGATATTACATAGATTCCAGTGTTCAGCAGGTCAAACTATGACTCCTTCATAATTTTGCATACAAAGAACCTGGTAGCTTGGCCTCTGATTCCTGTCTGAGTAGTCTCTACTAACCCCACATTTGAATCAGATTCCACTGGCTCTGCTTCCTCTCTGACAGTTTGGTGATTATTCGATCAAAACAGCACTAAAGTGATTTGAACAACTTAATGTTCTTGTGAGACTCACATAGCCTGTTTCTCTCAATAAGAAAATATTTTCTAATATGACTCCAATTGCCTTTTATTACATTTAATTTCTTAATAATACTTCAGTGGATTTAACGGAGATGTCAGATGCTTTAAGCCCTTTTCATCAGCAAAGAAAACATGTGTTCTTAACTTATTTTACATGTTCATAAAATAAGCTAACTTGATTTTACATGTTAAAAAAAAAACATGCCCACAACAATTAACCAATAATAATAGTCAATGAGACACAAACCTAAAATCAAGATACATTTTTTCATTAGCACTATTTTTTTTTTTCGAAAACAAAAACAAGCTATCAGGCATTTTTAAGAAAAGTTTTGTTAGATTGTTGGTTAGTAACTTCCAATCACGAGATATTCCCAAAATAGGATTTTGAAAAAAGACATTAAAGGAAAACACAGACATACATTCTGTTTCTTTTTTTTTTCTTCTCCTGCTCAAGCTTATCAATTTTTAAAACAGTTACATTTTAAACACTTAAAAAAATCAAACCACCCTCCCCTACATATTTATATATGTATATATGAACAATAGCTTTTTAACTAATTATGATTTGGGACATTCCATACCATATGGAAAAAACGTGAAGACAACTGTCTTGTGTATCCAGCCACCAGGTGTGTATGGCACACCTGATTTTATACCTGGGGAGGAAAAGAGCATGTGTTCTTCCAAATGGCCTCTATACAAAGTTTGTTCACGACTCTATGCCAATCTCTTGCTATCCCACAGATATGTGTATGAGCAGTATGTTGCAGAACATACATGGTTGTAAAGAATGAAAGAAATTTTTTTGCAAGTCTGAATTAATTTTCTGCTTAATAATTATGCGATTATATTGTATTATAGATTTTATTGATTATATTGCTGCATAGATTAAAGATATATTAAAGCAATTTAGAATAGGAGGTGTGCAAAAAACTGAAGAAAATTAACATGACAATTTCGGCCTTTTTTTTTAGTCCTTTTAGAATAGACACAAAATCTTTGACTCTGACCCATTTTCAGTATGGACAGTTACCTTCTGAACTTTATAGGAATTAATATAGTTAACCAATTTAGTAGAACGTAAATTTACTTTTTTGTTGTCTTCTAATGGCTATTTTGCATATTAAAGGTAGAGCTTTCCTTAAAATGTGAAGTACTCTGCTGATTATGCCAGCTCTTTTCTCATTCTGCTAAGGCTATAAATAAAGCTTTCTATTTAAGACTGGCATTATATCAGCCCACCTGCTTCTGGAAGAGAGAGAGAGAAAAAAACCAGAATCACTCAACCTGCAGATTGCTGTCAGCTTGTGATTATGTGAATGGTAAGTCTTAACTTTTAAAGTGTTATGTGAGATAGGCTGGAGGGGTTTTTTTTTAAAGCAATTTCCAGTTTAACAATTACCCAAGAATTTCTGAGTACTAATGAAAGAAGACTTATCCCTGGAGAGAGCATTCATTGATGAGGCGTAACAGCAGCTGGGAGGTGACAGTGGTGAGCAGGCAGAGCAGGAGGATGAAGGATCATTTCAATTGTGGCATCAGGAGGGGAGGCAGAGCCGTAGGGGCACACCAAAGCTTTTCTCTCTGCGGGCTGTCTCAGGAAAGTTAGTCCCTGCTCTTTTCCTCCTTCCTATTCAGGATATTCTCCTGGGAGATTGGGGATGGGGGCAGGGAGAAGAGCTATCCAAGACCTTGGTGAAAGGAGAGGGGCAGTCTGGGGCACGTGCAAGTTTGTCCTGATCAAATTCCCATATGCGGAAAAAGGAAGATCAGCTCCAATCCTATTTTAGAAAAATAAACCTTTTACAAACATCTTAATCACATCTTTCGTTGTTGTTGTCACAAAAATCTTATCATGTCATCTTTTGAAAAGCTCACATAAAATAAGGAGTTTCCAGTCCCTACCATTTTCTGAGAAAACATGCGACTACATTTACTGTTCCCAAAACAGACAAACCAACTTCTGATGGAAAACCTGTCATTAATTGCTCATTTAAAACATAGTTTACTTGGCTAAACCTTGCATGCCTAGACTACGGCTCCTTAACCCAGTGTTTAAAAGGTAAACTGAACTAATGATCATGGCAATCGGCTATCATTGCATCTTGTAGACGTATGTTGTATGTTGTGAAGTTGTCCTTCCCAGTAGTCAGACATTTGCTAGAGTGTAAATGAGAAGACTCTTTTAGGAATGGCTTTTGAAGGAGTAAAGTGTAGTTTCATGAAAAGATTCCTGTCAAGTGTTTGCTAAAGTACCAGGAAATGCCCTTTGTTACCCAATCAAAATAAAAAATTGCAAAACTAATAAGTCAAATAATATTTCATTCTTCAATGCTATCTACACATAGAGGCAGAATAACTCCAAAACGCTTCAATCAAAAAATATCAAGGGTTTTAGAGGAAAGGAATTGAATGGACCTCCCAAAGCCAGTGATGGAAAGTCAATGGAAATAACCAGGCACATAATATATTAGTCTAACGGGGAATGTTAATTCCAGTTATAGAGATGATAAATTGCTACCTAAGTACTGAGTAGAATGAATGGCTTTGGCTTCAAAGGTTTTGTTACTAGGTTCATACACCACAAAATTCCTTTGGAATAGCTCATGTGAGCTATAGCTGGCCAGGTCATAGAGAAGAAGGATAAAAAAGACACCAATGAAAGTTAAAGAAGAGCATAATCTCTGATTATTCTTCAGTTAGGTGATACAAACTATAAAAATTAGAAATAAAGAAAATAGGATTAAAATGGATCAAGTGTCTTCCTCCAATCTTTTAAAAATTCTTGATATATCTTTTTGTTAGGCCTTAGTCTTCTAGGCTGAAAATGATGTACTTTTTTTCCTCTGATAGACAGCCTCCAGACACATTCTGTGCTGTTGAACAACTGAGCACAGTCCTGAAGTTAAAACAAATGTCTCCACACAGAGATGAAGGGAGACCCTGGAAGTATAAGTTAATTTACATGGGGCTCTACTCAATTTTATTTCTCCAAGATCCTCTCTTTTGTACTTCTAATATAAAAATACATTTGTTCCTACTTGAGTAATGGAAAATGACAAATGTCAGGCTTCAATGCAACTGAGATTTAAATAATCCTTTTTTTAAAAAGTCAGAGAAGATTGTAACTTTCGGACTTTTTTTGAGAACTGAGGAGCACAATATTTGATAGAACAATGAAAAAAGAATCTACTTTAAATACCATAGAGCAAATCCTAAATGCCTTTGTGGGGAGTTTGGTGATAAGCAAAATTGTTGAGAAATCTGAGCAAAACCAGAGTTCTGACAAATGTCCCTAAGAACTGGGAAGTATGAGTCTTGGTAATTTCTGGTTTATATTTTCAAACTTTGAGAATATCTGAAAAGCCCTAATTATAAATGCAATGAGAATGAAAAGTGGCTTTAAAAATGGGAAATATGAGAATTTGGAAAAGCAGAAATTCCTTACCAGGAACACATTACACAAAATTATTTGGGTGACCTATCATACTTCAGTAGTATGTATTGCAGACATTTTGGACCATGTGTCAATTATCTTAGAACATTGGGGCTTAGTCACAGAATTTTTTCTTATACAGATTTAATGGCTGGAGAGAATAAACACATCTCTGAAAATGCTTTATGTATATATAGAGAGATACTGGTCAACTCAGAATGAATTGCTGAGACAAACAACTGTATTGTATACTTTGAAACAAACCCTCTTGGAAGAAAATGACTCAGAGATGTCACACCTAAGGGGATAAATTGGTGCTGGTTTGAGCTGTTATTTTCTACCATGGTCCAGTTTGAGCTAACAGAGAGGTAATTTGAAGCCATAAGGGAAAATTCATGCAAGTGAATACCTTTGTGAAATTGGTTACTTAAATACCAGAGTTACGGTCAATAGAATGCCAGAGCTTTGCAGATAAAAAAAGGAATCCAAGATCTACTCCAACAGTGAGAATGTAGAAAATTAAATGTCCAATCAATTACCTATAAATCCATTACTATGATGGATAGTTCAGGCAGAAAGTAGCTAATTCTCCTGGAAATAGTCAATATACTATTATAATGTGAACATTTATGTAAGTGATATATATTTTTTGGTAATCTATTGAAGCCCAATTCAAACAGTAATTTTCCTCTTATTAGAAATACTATGTTTAGGAATACTTCAGAAAAGTACTACTCTAATCTGATGTTGATCAATCTGGGTTCTACAGAACCCTAGTCTTTGAAGATGTTAAAAGTTACATCATAGTAAGAAGTGCTTTCTGCTTAAATAAGTCGGAGAAACCCTTACATAAACAATATTAAGCAGGATTCTTATTTACAGGCTTTTCAGAGGCTCATACCGATCTTGAACCTCTAAGAGGTGGTTACGGAATGAAGCATTTCCCCAATTTATTAGTCAATGGGACTCTTTTTTGAAAGAATTCTTAGTAATATCTTAAATAACTATTGTTCCATGGATCAGAGTATGGACACCCCCAAGAGTTTATCTAATGGAATAATAACTAAATCTTTTAACTAAATATTTTCATGGATGAGTTAACTTTAGTCCAATTTCATTTCATTTAGCTGTTTGAGCCAACTTTTATTTTGACAGAAAATGGCAGTTAGAATAACAAAATTATTTTATTAATTGCTTAGTGTTTCTCTCTTTTTGATAATTAAATGCTTGCTTCATATAATGGTGAAAAATTAAGATGAAATAGTTTTTATTAACTTTTGGAAGACTATCTCTCTACTTTCACTTTGTTAGTTTTTAAAATTTGAAAGACCCCTTTCCATTTGTACACAAGTTGGATTTGTAATAGAATCTATAGCAGAGCTTGATTTGCATTGTTTGATATAAATAAGGTAATTATCACAAATAGAAAATGAATTTCTTAAGGATCTATGATAATCATCAGGAAAAATGACTTAAATAGGCAATTCTTCAACCTCTATCTTGCTTTTCACCCTTTGTTAAGGGAGAAATATACTTAACTGTGTTGCTATCCAATTGGCAAAACAATTTCTGGGCCTGTGATTGTTTTTATTTGGGTTGATTTAATTTTGTTAAAGTTCCTCAAAATTTCAAATACTAAAAAGAGCCAGATTTTTGAAAGTCAAACCCACAATTTGGTATGTCAAGAAGCAAATTCCAGAGACCTTCTACTCCAGCTTACGTGCTATCCAAAAGGGGACCTATTTTCAAGTTCCTCTCAAAATGTTAAAAGTGTAGAAATTTCCTATCTGTTCTATGCTAATTAAATAGGTAACATTTCATGAGCACAGTCTATCTTCAATACTTTCTCAGACCAAAGTCATTCACTCAATATTTAGCCAACTGGAACTACTCCCCCTTTGAACCAGATCATTGGTGGTAACAGCATGCTGCCATTTTTTAAAAAAAATCGGAATGTTCAACTTTGAGGAATAAATAATCATTAATGCAAACTAACTGGGCAAGAATCTTTGGGTGAGAGGGGTAAAAGAATCAGCATGATTTAACGTCTTGATAGGGCTCTAACTTTTCCCTCAGTAGAGAAAAAAAATCAATTAAGTGTTTTTTGATCCACCTTGTTTATTCTCACTTTAAAAAAAAAGACAGATTCCTCTTATCTACTCAAGATAATTTTCAAAATAAAAACCAAAATCTACTTGGTAAGGAAGCAGGGAGAAATTTTGAAGTTGTCTGTTCAAGATAATTCTGTGTGTACAATATTTGAACAGAGAACATCAGAGTAGCAGTAGCTAGATATTCCCTTTGACTAGCAGCAATCTAGCCTGGAGGCAGCTATCACGTTTTAAACAGATCCTTAATTATGTACAGATCACCCTGGTTTGTGTTGGCATCTGAGAACAACTTCTTATCCAAAGAGCTTTCAAATATCTGAATTCTTGATCTTAGCTATTGGTGAATATTACCTTATAATTATATATAACCATTACCTCTTTTGCCATTTTCTATTAACCCATTAGCAGCAACTGATGAAAGTAAAATCCAGGGGTGGTTAAATGGATCATTTTAATTATTAACACCTACCTTGCATTTTATAGGTACATCTAGTGACACACCACCACACCACCTTCTGGAAAAACCAAGGGCTTTGTTACAGTAAACTGGTCCAGTGTGATATTACAAGTATAAAAAATATTCCATTCTGTATCAAAACTAGGCACATGCCTTTATTTATAGTAACAGAAGTTAACAGAGTTGAGCAGTTTTGCCTTGGGCCTGTTTCTTGGCATCCTAAATCAGACAAACACACCTCTCAACATATCTCCGCCCATAACTCCAGGGATCTAGTCTCAGGGTTATCTGTAGGCAAAAGAAGGTGAAATCACACTTGGATCTATAGTGGTGAGTAACTAAAAGCATAACCTCTCATTCATATTGCTTTAAGACACATACAGCATATATGTTTAAAAATAAAAAGAAGAGTAAAGAATATATTGACCTCTTTGTGGTGCTGAACCAACAATATGGTATGAGGCAAGGCTTTAACAAATGATCATCATAGATACAAATTTTTCTGTAGAGTATGTTTTAGACAAATGTGTCTTTTTAATATGTAAATCCTACACTGTAGGTTGTTCTTTTTTATTTTTTCTTTTGTTTTTGCAGTGGTAGAAAATGCTGAATAATTGTCCATGAGCATGAGCCAAAGGTTCAAGTTCATTACTGAGATCCCCAGAATGCCAATATTTGCAATGCAAACAATTAGTATCCCACTGTGTGAAGGGCTCTAACACACTCTGCCTGTCTCTGGATGGAAAGTCTCCACAAGAAGTCCTTCTGTTTCCACGAACCCTGCTTTGACACAGGGGCAGCTGTACGAAGCTGCCTCCTAACCTAGGAATTTATTGTGCCAGACTGTCTTACTGAAGTCAACAATGACAAAGAGTGTGAGTGGTGGACCCTCAAATCATTTTCATGTTGAACCTTCTGGGTCCAGCCACCTCCCCTTCCACAACAGCACCATTGTTTTTTCGGGGCACATACTCAAGGTCAATGCTGTTTTTGTGCTTGCCTTTCCCTCGGCTCCACACAAAAAGGAGAAGAAAACAAAATAAAACCACTCCCAGAAATGTGAAACAGCCCATGGCTGTAGACACCAGTATTGTTTTAAGGTCCAAGGAAAAAGTATTGGCATTGGTACCATTGGAAATGGTGTCATTGGAGTCGGTCATGTACATAGGGGTCCTGTTTGCGTAAAGAAAGCGATCTGAAGTGAATCCTTTCACAGTTAAGGAGGCTGTGAAGGTGTCGTTCCCAGCAGCATTGCTAGCAATGCAAACATACATCCCGCTGTCTTGATCCTGGGCAAAGCGGATTTCCAAGGTGCCGTCACCCAACACGGTGGCTCTTCCATTGGACTTGGTGGTGATGAAACGCCGTCGGGGTGTCACCCAGGATATCACAGGCTGTGGGTCTCCATCAGCATTGCATTCTAGCTGAACTGTCTGCCCTTCATCCACAAGCAGATGCTGCAACTTCTTTTCACGGATTTTGGGTTTTTTGCAGGTAAAATAAAAAGAAAGGGCAGTGCTATGGAAATCCTTGAATGACCTCTCACGGATGGTGTCTGGGCCAGCACACATGGGCTGCTGGCCACCAAACTGTAGGGTGGGCTGTCGCTGCAAGATCCAGAGGAGACGGCAGTCACAGGCCAGTGGGTTGTTATTAATGCTCAGGACCTCCAGAGCCCTAGGGGAGGAGAACACATTCTCTTCCAACGTTTCCAGCAGGTTCTGAGACACATTGAGCACGCGTAGGAAGTGGAGCCCTTGGAAGGAGTGAGGCTCAATGGTGCGGAGCTGGGCCCCCACTATATGAAGCTCCTGAAGGCGGGTCAGGTCAGAGAACATGCCTGCTTCAATAGTGCTGATGGGATTGTAGGAGAGGTTCAGGTGGGTCAGGTATACCAGGTGTTTAAAGGCAAGGAAGGGTACAGTGGACAGATTGGTATTGGTGATTGAAAGGGATGTGAGGTTGAGACCATAGAGGCTATTGGCAGGCATCATATCCAGTAAAGGCCAATAGTCAATCTCCAGGTGTTTCAGGTGGAACAATCTTTTAAAGGCATACACAGGCATATTGTTGATGTTGAGATGCTTCAGATGCAGGCTGATGAGGCTGCGGAGGTGGGAGAGGGCTTCTGTTGGTACTGCTGTTAAGTTGCATTTCTCCAGGGTGAGCTGCTCCAAGCTAAGGAGCCCACTGAAGGCCCTGTGAGAGATATAAACCAAATCATTGTCCCCCACTTCTAGAGACTTCAGGTTATGTAGATCCTGGAACATGTAGTCTAGTAAAATGACAATCTTATTCTCACTAATGTCAAGCTTGGTAAGATTGGACAGCCCTGTGAATACCCCCAAAGGGACCAACTTGAGGCGATTGCCTTTCAGGCGGAGAGAACGCAGGTTAAAGAGATTGTTAAATGCTCCTGGCTCCACATTGGCGATGATGTTGTCACTCAAGTCTATCTCCTCCAGGAGAGGATATGATATGAATTCTTCAGGGTTGACACTTTTTAGCCTGTTTTTACTGAGGTCCAAGATTTTGGTCTCGATGGGAATGCCCTCTGGGATGGCGATCAACCGCCTTCTGTGGCAGCTGACAGACTTGTTCTGGGCAGAGCACTCACAGCGAGCAGGACAGCCAATGGTGGATCCCATGAAGACTAACACCACAGCCAGACCCAGAAATGGCTGCCAGCATGATATGGTCGTGTGAAGCATGACTCCACTTCTTAGTCTACACCTTGGTCACAGGCCTGTACAGAAGGGGTGAAAGAAAGGAGGAAGAGAAGTTGAGTGAGGACATAGATAGGTGAAGGGGCACAAATAGGTCAGCAAGTATAATGGAAAGGACACTGGATTTGGATTCAGTCAGATCTGGGCTTACACCTGAGGGCTGCCATTATTAGAGAGGTGATCTTGTTTCACCTCTCTGCACCTCAGTTTTCTTGCCTGTAAAACGGGGATAATAGGGATGATAATAGTTATAGCTTCCCAAAGTTATCATGATAATTTCAGAGTTTGACAACTATAAAGAGATAAAAACAGTGTCTGGCACAGACACAGTCTGAGGCAAAACAGCATAAATTTCACACTCAAAAGGCTCTATTTTGAATTCAAATGAGAGAAACAGGGGTCAATGCCTCAGAGGAAACCAGTTCAGTTTGAATCTGTGTCTGCATTGCTAATTTTTGAGATTTCATCCTTCATTCAAAATGAAGCTCATGGAAGTTTCGTTCAACAGCAGGCCCTTAGGCTCAACGTACAAAACAAAGTTACATTCAACACAAGCTGTTGGGATTTTTATCTCCACATATACGTTTTCTATTTTTTTATTTTTTATTTTTTTATTATTCCAAAGTATTGTGAGGGTACAAACATTCTAGTTACACTTTATGTCTTGCCTCACCCAAATGCAGGTTAAAGGCGTGCCCTTCCCTCCCTTTAGTGCTCCCCATGTCCTTTAGTTGTAGATTTGCCCCTCCCCATCCCCCTAATCCCTAGAGAGTATTGAGGACTTAATTTAATGATACCAAAAAACACAATAATAATTGCATACATTTTTCAATTGGAGAATTTTAATGTTTTTTGTATATCATCATAAAACCAAGAACAATTTCATAACTTTTTTGTTACACATAGGGGAAATCTGTCTTTACAAAGGGATAAATGATAATTAAAAAAAGAAT
>CAUYSK010073522.1:0-20286 GCA_963575035.1 Avahi laniger | reverse complement strand
CAAGAACAGAGCAGCTGGCCATCCACCACTTCACTTTCTCCATCTCCTCCCAGCTCCTCCCCACTCCCCAGCCACACCAGCCCCTTGCAGGGACCACTGGGAGCAAGTGCCTTCTGGCCAGGGGACTCTACTCCAAGAGCTCGTCCCAACCTTCTGCTAGTCCAATCCCCCTTGGCCTTCCTCCCAGGAATGGCCACTTCCTCAGGGAAGCCCTCCCTATCCCAAGATGGTGAGCTCTAGGAAGGCAAGGACATGCCCAGTCTGAGACGGGTGCTCAGTCAACAGCTGTCAAGCCAGTGGGGATGCCCGAACAGAAATGCCTCCCCAGCTGGTCTGCCAGGGTATAATGGGATCCAGGAGTACCTGCCCCAGATCTGTCTGGCCCTGAAGTTTCCAGGATGCCCACCAGGCACACTGCCTTCCACCCAACTCAGAGGTCTGTTCCACGGCACCTCCACATACCCCTGAGGGACAGAACTGTGTGTCTACCTCCGGCTATCCGGCCCTCCTAGAGCTCCACACTGCCTGAGAGCAGGCCTAGCAGGGTGGCGGATTCGAGTGGCACTGTGCAGCCTTTTCCCAGGAGGACGGGCGAGGGACGGGGGAAGCAGAGGCCCTGGCCAAGTGTAAAGAGTGTGAGGAAAGACCCAGCAGCCTGGCCTCCTTGGGGACCAGGCCTGGCACAGGGCCTCCAGTCACACAGCCAACCTGCCCAAGGCCTTCTTCATGGTCAAGGAATCCCACACATGGCTCTGAGGCTGCCCATCCTGGCTGGCACAAGGCTGTGACCGTGGAAGGCAGACAGCACCTGTATGGTGAGCAGCCACACGCTCTTCAAACAAAAAAGTAAAAATCCCTGAAAGCCAAATGAGGACTTGAGGCTACCAAAGAAGAAAGGCCAGGGGAGGGACCTCTCCAAGTCACAGTCTGCTTGGACAGCCTGCACCCAAGTACAAAGTAGGAGGAGCCCCCAGAGGGACTTGTCCTCTCCTTCTGGCCCAGCCTGCATCCTTCATGCAATGGGTACTGAGGCACAGGGGACAGAGGTCAGGGCCAGATCAGAGTCTGCCTAGCTATGCCATTAAGCTCCTCCTATGAAGTGGCCCTGGTAAGTCACTTCTGTGCCCCAGGCCTCAGTTTCTCCATCCACTGGCTGAGGAAATGCTCTCTACCCGGCTCCTCCAGAGAGGACTTGCTGTGAGGTAAGTCAGCGCCTCCCACGCGCTCCCTTCCCCTGGCACTGCCAGCCACGAGTGTGAGGCAGGCCACAGGACTGGTGCCAGCTCGGAGTAGAGACCTCTCGGAATGTTTGGGATTCTTCCTGCTCGAGGGCCGCCTTGGACAAGCTGGCTGTTCCCCAACTTCCCCAACTTGACTAGGACCTCTGCATCCCTCCTGGGACCCCCAGGAAAGCCTCCCAGATGCCACTTGAATGTGTCCACTGGGGAGGCCTCTGGGCAGGAACCTTGGCAAATGCTCACAGTGCCCCAGTGCTAGCCCAGGCCTAGCACCAAATCCACAGCAGTGACTTCAGCTCCATCCCACCTTATGGCCCTGGGGACCCTTTTCTTTGGACTTCACAAAGCCTAATACAGTGCCTCCAAATTATCCAGCTCTGGACTTTCCTGTCCCACCGAACAAGTCGACAGGAACCTTCTTCAAAGTGTGGGGGTGTCACATGGTTCTGTGGCTGCTTCCAACCCACTGCCATCACGGCAAGACAGGCTTTGGAGCTGGACCTGCCCAAATTCAAATCATCTCTCTGCTACTCCCTAGCTGAGCAGCACAGGCCCAGTCACTTCTACTCGCCTGACCCAGGTCCCTCATCTTGAGTGGCGGACCACCATCAGCCCACAGATGGGTGGCTGAAGGGACTCCAATGTTCATGCATTCAGATGCTCAACAAGTCCCTGGCATGCAGAAAGTGCACGATCAAAGGTGGTTTAAAACCATAATGATAAAAGCCTTAACTTCCCAATTGCCACCTGGTGACCTCTGGTGTGTGGCTTCACCTCTCTGGCCTAGATGCCTCTCTGGATGGCCAAGAGGATTAACGGAAATGCCATTCGCAAACACTCAGCATGGTGCCTGGCACACAGTAAGGCCACACAGAACACAGTAGCTGCAAGGATTACTATTCGTAAGGAAGCCCAGAAAGATGAGGCTAAGGAACAGTCTGACGTACCACCTGTTCTACCTGCTCAAATTGGGTCAAGCAAACTGTGTACCCAGCTGTTGCCAAGGCACCTAACACACAGGGAAACATTCCAGCTAGGAGGGCGGGTGCTGCAGAGGTGGGGCCTTGGGCCTGCTTCACTCTGACACAGCCCATTCTGCCACCCAGAACTCTGGGCCATCTCCAGTGTCCCTGGGGTTGGGGGAGATAGCTACTGGATCTGGGCCCAGGATCTAACTAGGTCCAATGCCCCCAGACCCTACCCCAACTCGAAAACAATGGGGCCTTGGCTGTCTGGAGGGGTAGGCTATGAGGTGAGGCTCCTAAGCTGCAGACTAGAGTGGGTGGGGTGGAGGTGGAGGCAGTAGGAACCCAGAAACCCTGAAACCCCCATCTACTGAGCAAAAGCCCGACAAAAGCCAAAATAGCTTTAAGCTGGCTTCAAGTTCCAACGTCACTGTCTGCTCTCTCCAGCCACACCTGCCCAGCAGCAAATAGGTATCCAGTGCCTAGTAAGTGCCCACCTTTGTTGGGGTGGGGGACTCAATGTCAGTTCCTCCCTACCCAGCCCCACCCAGGTTCCATCCAGGACGAGATCTGGGAAAGGCTGTTTGGATTCAGCTTGGCTCAGGGAATCTGAGTCCCCTTGCCAGGAAGAAAGGAAAACAGAGGTGAAATCCAGTGTGGGCTAAGACCTGGAACTTTCCAGACTTTCCTGGATGACGGAGCAGGTTTAGGGCAATGGAAAGGCCAACAGGTAGGTGGTGACAGTGGCTCCAGGGCCTGGGAGGCCAGGCAAGACCTTGGCCCAGGCCTCAATATCAATTCCTTGGTGGGATCCAAGACCCGGTCCTCACTCCCAGCTCACATGTGGGCCCCCTGTTGACTCAACCTGGTCCCCCCCAAGACCCAGGAGGGGCTGGGGCCTGGGCATTTCTGCCCATAGTAACCATAATTGCTGCAGCAATTTGCCTGGGCCAGCCCTGGTACATACATTATCCATTCCCCCTGGCAACCCTAGAGGTGGGTATGACTTCCCCATTCTACAGAAGAGGAAACAGAGGCTCAGGAAGAGGCACAACAGGATAGTTGTTAAAAGCACATCCTGAGCCGGGCAAAGTGGCTCACACCTGTAATCCCAGCACTTTAGGAGGCCTAGGCAGGAGGGTCGCTTGAGGCCAGGAGTTTGAGACCAGCCTGGGCAACAGTGAAACCCAGTGTCTACAAAAAAAATACAAACATTAGCTGGGTGTGGTGGCATGTGCTAGCAGTCCCAGTTTCTCAGGAGGCTGAGGCAGGAGGATTCTTGAGCCCAAGAGTTTGAAGTTGCAGTGGGCTAGGATGACACCACTGCGCTGTAACCCAGGCAACAGAGCAAGACTTTGGTCTCAATTAAAAAAAAGCACATCCTGAGTTTGAATCTGGGCTCCATTGTATCAAATGAGGCAACTTGCTCCCTCTCCGAACCTGTTTCCACCTCTGCAAAGTGGGGATAATAGTCCTATGGGCCACACCACCACAATGACATAGTCAAAGGGTTAAGTGAGAGATGCTAGTAAAATGGAGCACAGCACCAATAATAGCTGATTCTTGAGATCAGAGAGGTTAGGTAACCCATCCAATGTCACCCAGCTAGTGAGCAGCCCTCTCTCTCTGAAACCTTAGGCTCCTATGTGGGTGGCTATGGGATCACAGGCTTCCCAGGCAACCAAGGATGGCCCACCACCCCCACCACAAGGGGCAGCCCTTGTCCAGATTCCTCAGACAAGCAGCTCCCAGCAGAACGGGGAGCCAGAGCACAAAAAGGCACCCCACCCTGTCCGCACCGGAGATTCCTAAATCTGGGTTAGGCTGTGCAGCTTCCCTCCCTTCCCCTCCTCCCAGCAAAGCATTAGACCTCTGGATTCATCCAACAGGTCTCCATACTGGCCGAGTTAACAACTGCCTCCTTCGAAGTCCCTGGCAAGACGCTTCTTTCTGTACCTCAGTTTGTCCATCTGTGACACACACCCCCACTCAGAACAGTGAGGCAGCTCCAGCTAACTGGGCCCACAGGGAGGCCTGAGGAGCAAAGGCAGAGCAGGTCAGGGAAGCGGCGTGCCCCAGGCCTTGCCCACATTCTGGCTACTTGAAACTTCTCCACAACTCTGATGGAGAGACCTGCATTAGGCCGGTTTTCCAGAAGAGGACACAGAAGCCCAGAAAGTAACAGAGCCAGAATTCCCACCCCCATGTGTCGGACGCCAAGGCTCTCTCCAGACAGGCCCAGTCAGTGAGGGGCAGCCTGGGAACTCAGCAATAAGCTGGGCAGCTGGACCTGCCAGCATGGGGATGAACACAAAACCAAAATCAACGGAGCCTCTTTCAGAGAGGGCAGCAGCCTCCAGGGACAAGGGCATTTGCAATGCAAAGCAGCCCAGCTCCAGCCAGAAGAGGACAGTCAGAGGGGGCTGGGTAAGCCAAAATCCAGCTACCTCCCTCCAGCCAGAGTGGGGAATGCCTGGGACCCGGCCTTCCCAAGAGCCAGGAAGTACCAGAGAACCAGTGGCAGGTCTGGGTTCTAAATCGTGACAGCTCGAGTGGCCAGCTAGGATGCAAGGTGGCCTGGAACAACCCTCCCCTACTCACCACCCGACCAAAGCACAAAGCCCCCTAGGATCTATGTGCAAGTCCGCAATATGGACAGAATGGGCCTACTGCGAGTAGCATGCAGGGCCCCAAGAGCGTTGCTGAAAGAAGAGACCCCCAGGTATCCAGCTAGTCACCTGCAAACGGGTGCCTGGCACCCTGCCACCTTCCTCAGGCCCACTCCTGCCTTGTGCAAACTTGCCCCAGACACACATAATCCCCCGGATTCTCCTGGCCCCAAGGGGTGCTTCCACACTTGCCAAGTGACTAAATCTCGCCCATCATCCCCCTCTCCTGTGAGACTGCCACAGCTCCTACCTTGACGACAAGCTGACAAAATCCCCGCCATCCAGCAGCCGGACCTTGCAGAAGAGGACCCCGTTCACAAAGGGGACTGCAGTCAGCTCCTCCAGGGTGAAAGTGGTTTGGAATTTGAATTTCTTCTTCTTCATCAAGAAAGCCATGAGCGAGTTCCCTGAGTCTGAAGCCCCGAAGGCCAAAAAAAAGGGGGGCCAGAAATCCCCAGGATTCCTTTCCCTACACCACACCCCCTCCTCAAAACACCAGAGTCGGATCCCGCCCAGATGGTGGCGGAGGCGGCGGAGCGGCGGGGATCTGAGTCCGGAGCCCCAGGTCTGAGCGACCAGTCCAGTTCGCGGGCCGGCTGGCTTCACCCTCGGGGAGTCGGGGCTCGGAGGGGTTCGGAGCGGCCGGGGGCGTCACCGGCATGTAAACAGCGGCGCATGGCCCGGGAGGCAAGGGCAGGGGCGGCGGGCTGCGCGCGAGCAGCCGCGCTGGCGGGCAGCATCCCGAGCCACGGTCCCCGGGGAGCTCACGCCGCGCGGCCGGGCGAACCGGTGAGACTGAGGGCGGAGGGCGGCCCCGCCCCCGCCCCGCTGGCGGCCGGGGGAGGCGCCCTCGCCGCGCACACGCCCCCGCCCGGGTGCCCCGCGGCCCGCGCAGGTGAGGCAGAGGGCACCCCGGGGGCGGCCGGGAGCTCGGGGGGCCTCTTCGGGGGGTGCGTCGGGACACTGCGGGCCGGGAACGTCCGGCCACGGGCCTCCTCCGGGCGGGCACCGGGCCGGCCCCGGACAGCGGGGGCACCGCCTCCTCTCGGTCCTGGGACCCGCGCCGCGGGCCCCGGCGGAGCTGAGGAGTCCTCTGGTCCGGCCAGTGGCGCCCGCCTCAGCCGCCGCCTCTGCCCAGCAGCCCGCGAGCAGCAGCGCCGCCGCCTGCGCCCCCGACGCGGCCGCCTGAACCCGACGCTGCGCGGCGCGGCTCCGAGAATGCCGAGGCCCCGTGCGGCCGCCCGCGGAGCCGCGGCGGAGAGCGGCAGGGGCGGAGCGCCGGCGGCCCGGCCCGCCCGCAATTGGGTGGCCCGGTGGGGCAGGCTCGCAGTTCAATTGGCGGACGGCGACGTGGGGGCGGGACTCGCGGAGGCGGAGGCAGCCTGGGGCGCTCGGATTGGTGCGCCTCGCGGCCGAGCCCGCCTCCTCGGGCAGGGCGGAGTGGAGAGGAAGGGAGAGGGGCCCCGGGAAGGCAGTGGGAGGTCGCGGGGCGGGGAGCCGGGGCTGGCAGGGCAGTGAGGAGAGCGGGAGCTGAAGAAAAAAAGAAACAATGACGAGGAGAAACAATTTGAAAACTATGGCTGGAATGGCCTTCCAGGGTCCCGCCAGACTTGAGCTCGTTAAACATTAAATCAGGCCTGGAAGGTAGTGAGTCCCATTTCTCAGAAAACTGACACCCAGAGACAAGACCCAAGCAGGTCTTTCGCCTCCAAATCTGTGGTTCTCTTCGGCATTGAGGAGTGTCTGGAAGCCTTCGCCAAGGAGGTGACTTGGACCAGTTCATCACGCTCCTTGTGACCCAGCTTGTATCGTTCCAAGCTGTTATCTAAGCCTTTTGTTGTCGTTTAGTTTCTTGCCTAGTTAAGGTTGGTCTTGATGACTAGGTTAACTGCTGTGGGCGCAGAGACCACTTTGGGAGCCTCGCACTTCTCAGGCCCCTAGGCATATTGCAGTTCATTCATCCAATATCCAACTGTTTAGGGGCAATCTACTCTGAGCCAGGCTGAGACCCAGCGGGGAACCCGGTGGGCTTGCCCTCTGCAACTGCACCAAGCTCAAGACCAGGTGGAGAAGCAGACAGGCACACAGTGGCAAACCTGGTGCGTAGGAGCTATAAAAGGAGACATACAGGGGACTGGGGGAGCTCAAAGGAGGCATTTGCCATAGGGGTGGGAGGAAGGGGACTTAGAAGCTTCTGGAACAAGGTGACCCAAGCCACCCACAGGATGCATGCCCTGAGTCAGGCAGGGTCCAGGCAGAGGGAGCTGCCAGAGGCCTGGTGGCTAGAGAGCACCATGCCCACAGAAAGTTTCTGGCACCTCCGACTGGCTGCATCGTGATGATTTAAAAGAGAACCAAGAGATGGGGCTGGAAAGGCTGGATCTCCCAGAGTCTTATAGACCAGAATAAAAAGGAAACCACTGACACATATGGAGCTGGAGAGTGAGCTGGTCAGATTTGCTTTTTGCCATAAGTTTGCTCTGGCTGCAGGTAATGAGGAGGGGAGAACATGGGAAAGGGGTGGGTGAGGGGCCTGTCATGGTGGTCCAAGCAAGAGATGATGACAGCAGGACCTCAGCATTAGGGGGAAAATGAGAGGATAGGTCTGAGGCATCGAGAGACAGATTTGACTCTGGACTTGGGGATGAGCTAGGTCTGGACTTGAGAGTCTGATTTCTGATTTTTTCCTGTTTCCCAGCCATAACCTGGGTTGCAATCCATGCTTCTCTCCAGTTTGCCCCATAATTTAGAAAACACAATTATATTGCAGAAAAATGATAATAGCAGCTCCCAGTGCTACGATATGTTCCCTTTTACAGACAGGGAAGTGGAGGCCTAGAGGACTTAAAACTCTTGACTGGGGTCTTGACCCTGAAGCACAGGCTCAAAGAGTGCTAAGCTTTGCTGCCTGCACTGTGGGGTGTGTTCTCACTAATCCTGACTGGGCCTGCTCCTCAAAGGAAGAGCCTGTGGCTGCCTGATCCCAGGAGGGGATTTCAGAGGAGGGAGCCAGGCAAGCACAACCCAAGGCCTGTCTGGCTTCTCTGCTGTGGACATGAGTAACCTCAGGCCACTCCAACAGAAAGCAGAGTGGGCCTGCCTGCCAGACTTAGCTCAGATCAGGTATTTATCTCCTTGTGCCCTGTGCCCTGGGAACCCAGAAAGTTTCCCTTCCTTTTCCCAGATGGTGCCCGGGGAAGAGAGAGAGCACGGCACGAAGACAGGATGCTAGATTTGAGTGAGGTGAGTCCAAACTAGAATCCTGGCTCTGCTGTGTATTGCCAGCGTGGATTTGGTTCAGAGTTTCCAAATGGGGAGGGTGTTCGTTCAGATATGGCTAGGACCGCTTGCCCTGGAACCAACAGAGATAAGTTCAAAATCTGGCTGACTCACCATTGCCACCTGTGCCACAGAAACTTTTGGGTATAGTTTTGTATGCATAGAAAGGAATCTTGAAGGACACACCTTAAACTTTTCCATCTCTGAGCCTCAATTTCTTCACCTGTAAGATGGGAATAAGAATACCAACCTTGGCTGGGTGCAGTGGCTCACACCTGTAATCCCAGCACTTTGGGAGGCTGAGGCAGGAGGATCACTTGAGGCCAGGAGTTTGAGACCAGCCTGGGCAACATAGTGAGACACTGTCTCTACAAAAAAAATTTAGCTGTGAGTAGTGGCACACACCTGCAGCTGCTCCCAGCTACTCGGGAGGCTGAGGTAGGAGGATGACTTGAGCCTAGGAGTTTGAGGCCATCTGCACCACTGCACTCCAACCTGGGTGACAGAATAAGACCCTGTCTCAAAAAAAATAAAGGAAAGAAAAGAATACCAACCTTTCTAGAATGTTGTGAGGACTTCAAGAGGCTGTACCTATGAATGACTCAGGCCTGGCAGGACATGGCGGACTGAGGGAGTGGTCAGCAGGGGCTCCAGGCCAGCACTGTCACACTTCTCCAGCCCCCCCAAATTCCCAAGCATGGCCTGTACCCCCGACATATAAGGAGCCCAATACCAGACAAGATAATTTCCAACAGGTGGTCTGGAGAAGGAACCCGAGGAAAACATGGGAGAAGATGACTGGGCTGGGGATTGTGATTCAGATGGGGTAGTCAAGGAAGGCCTCTGTGGGGTGTTATCTCAGCCAATACCTAAATAATAAGGAAGACCCAGGCACAGGAAGCTCTGAGGGCAGAGGCATGAGCTGGCATGTTTGGGGGACTCCCTGTGACCTGAATGAGTGAGTAGCCAAGGCAGAGAGAGATGCCAGGGTAGGCAGGGGCCTGCTCACGTGGGCCCCTGTGGGCCTTGGAGGAGCTTAGTTTATAGTCCAAAGGGACACCACTGGAGGATATGGGCAGAGGAATGACAATATCTAAAATGTATTTTTTTAAAAGCTCCCTCTGGCTGCTGTGTAGAGAATGGACAGTTTGTGCCAGAGCAAGGACAGAAGCAGGCAGACAGGTGAGGAGGCTATCACAGCCAGCCCAGCAGGAGTCTCTGGTGGCTCTGACCAGGGCAGAGACAGAGCGATGGGAAGAGGAAGGGGACCTATCTCAGAGGAAGTGCTCATAGCACTTGCTGAGCAATGATAATGGCTATTCAACGTCATCAGTGCTTAAGAGCCCAGGAAGGATTTAGAACCTTTTGAATATTCCCAGTGTTTTGAATCTGATTGAATGCCACAAGGTTCTTAAAGTTGGGGGGTAAGTGAGCATAAGCACTGGATTAGGATTAGAAAGGAATGCAGGGATTTAGTGTCACTCACAGCTGGGGAATGTGGGAGGGCCTTGAAGAATCCTCACCTTCCCAGGCCCTGCATCAACTCTTACCACGCTGCTTGCTTAGCACTCTCTCCCTTGGAGCATGAGCTTCACAGGGTCAGACACCTCTCCATGGTGCATGGTGTCCCCATGTCCAGCCCAGGCCCTGCCACATGATAGATGTTCCGTAAATGATTGTCAAAGGAATGCATGTGTGGCTGCATAGCTGAGTACATATATACGTGGTGGTTGCATGTATGTATGCACATATGCATGGACGGATGCACGGTTGCATGAATGGATGATGGTAAATTTAACCATATAACCTGCTGCTTTAAACCTCCTCAATATTACCAATATTGAATTGTCAAAATTCAATGTACACTATTCCCTTTAACAGAAATTACCCAATAGCAACATTCACACACATGTGCAAAGATACATGTACAAAATGTTCCCTGCACCATAGTATATTATAAGAAAATATTGGGAGCAGCCTAATGTCCAGCAGTAGGAAGAGGGAGGCCTTGGGGGCAGGGCCCGTGTTTTGTTCCCTGCTCCGTCCCTGGCACACAGAACAGCACCTGGTATACAGTAGGGTTCAAGAATTTGTCCAGTGAAGGGAGGCACCAGCGAAGGGACGATGTGGCCCTGTTAAGAAGGAAGCTGGAGATTTGTGTGTGCCGAGGTGGGAGATAGCCACCTTCCATGCACGGCGAGTCACAGAACAGTATGTGAAGGATGAGCTTATTTTGGTGAAGAAAAATGTATATGTTCATGCATGCATAGAGGAGAATCTCGAAAGATAAGCTGTTACACCAGAGGCTTCCATTTCAGGATAGGATTTGGAGGGAAATTTTTACTTTATTTAAAAAAATATTCTTGGGTATTCTTTGATTCTTATAACAGGATGGATTAGTTTTATAGTTTAACAATATATAATTATAAGGCTATTATAAACAAAAGCCCTTCTATGCTTCTCTGTTGCCCTCTGGATAAAATCCAAGGTTCTTAGCCTGGCATTCAGACCCCTCTGGAAGCAGCGGCTCAGCCTCGCCTTGCCTGCCTCCTTTGGGCTCCTGCTGCCCAAAGGTCCTGGGCTCACCCCCCTGCCCACCTGGTGACATCTACTCTAGGTCTAGCTTTAGCTCCAGCATCCCCTCTCCCCTACTTTCCCATCGGGTACAATGCCCACTCTCTGCTCTGTGCCCTCATGTTACCAAACACCTGTGTGCAGAGAAAATGAGGGCTTGGCCTTCTGTTTTCTTTCTCTGCAGGGCCCAGCACAATACCTGGTGCACACTTGGCATTCGTTGGAAGGAAGGGAGGGAGGGCAGAAGGGGAGAAGGAAAAGAATAAAAGAAAGAGAAAGAAAAAAAACAGTAGAGAGAGAGAGAGGAAACCGAGGCAGAGGCGAGAACTTTTCACTTGCCCAAATCACCCTGAGGGCAGCCACCCAGCTGGCCCGCTCTCTCGGTCACCTGACACCCCGCACAGAGACTGCTTCACACAGCCATGCTGTGCCAAGCTGGCTTCCCAGCCCTGCTTGCCAAGGGCAGTCAGTGCTGATTCACTGGTGACTGGCCTCCAATTATTTGCAGAACTGGAATGGCAGCCGAGCCACCGAAGCAGCTGACCAAGGGCATATCAATTTGTGCTGGACTCCTTGCTAATATCTGAGCCAGTCACACGGAAAGATAAAGGCTGCAAAGAACACGCCCACAGCAATCCGTCCTGCTTAAGCCTCCCACGGGCAAGTCCACAAGTTGATCAGCCAACTCTGCCCTTTCCAACCCAAGCCTGACCATCACTCACAGAGGGTAGTCATGGTTCAGAACACGAGATCTGGAGTCAGGCGGCCCTGGGTTCCGGCCCAGGGATTACTGAGTCAAAGGGTACTTACATATTTATTGGTGAGAGATGCTGCCGAACTGCCTTCCAGAAAAGTTGGACAGATTTATATTCCACCAACAGTATAAGAAAGCAGCCCGTTCCCATACTTTGTCTGTCCTTACCAATCTGACCAAAATAAAAAAAGTTATCCCACAGTACTTGCATTTCTTTCATTGGTATCTTTTCATATTTTTTGGCTGTTTAAATTTCTTCTATAAATTTTCTCTCTGTATCTTTTGTCCATTTTCAAATTTGGGTAGTCATCTTTTTGTTATTTATTTGTAGTGGCTTATTACATATTGTGTATGTCGAGCTCCGTTATATATGTTAAAATATTGCTTCCACTGAATCAATTGTCTTTAGACAATTTATGGTGTCTTTTTGCCTCACAGAAGCCACTTACCAAGCCCCGGCTAAGAGATAGGAGTCAATCTACTTCATTGGAGAGAGCACTGGATTAGGAGTCAGGTTCTGACTTCCACCTCTGCCACTGACTCACTATGTGACTTTAAACCACTCAGTCCTTGCCTCTCTTTCCCTGTCTGTTAATGATGAGCATTGAATGAGTCTCTGAGGAACTGTCCAACTCCATGGTCTAGACCAGCACTGTCCACTAGAACTTTCCTCAGTGACAGAAATGTTCCATATCCTCACTGTCCGATATGGTAACCACTAGCCACGTGCGGATATTGAGCACTTGAAATGTGGCTAGTGTGACTGAGGAACTGAGTTTTAAATTTCATTTAGTTCTAATTTAAAATTTAAGTAGCCACACGTGGCTAATGACCAGCCTATTGGACAGTGCAGGTGTAGATTGCCTGTATTTCTGAGCAAGCTACAATACATTGTTGATATTAGGCATGGGCTGGAGAGTCCCTGTGTAACTTGGGGCAGGACACTCCATCTCTCGAAGCCTCAGTGTCCCCTTCTGTTCAGTGGGGCCCACAGTGGTCCCTGCCTCCTGGGGTCAGTGGACAGATTTGATTTGAGAGTGCGTGCCCCAACACTGCAAAATCAGGCCAGATTCCCGGGTTGAAACGTGACAGTGTGTTCACCCCGTTTATGTTGTGTACGGAGGCCCCTGGGTGGCTTTCCCAGAGCTGCGCCCGTCTCCGCCTTCAGATTTGAGGCCAGCTTTCCCTCCTTAAATCAGGCCTTTGGCTCCAACGTGCCCTCAATCTAGGACTCCAAATCGCTGACAGGGCAACGTCCAAACTCTTCAGCCTGTTCCCTGACCCCTGGCAGCGGGCCCTGTCCTGGCGTTACTGTCCTTTGTGCGACCTGTAGGTCAGCCCCCAGCAGCCTCCCCGTCCTCACCTGTGTCTGCCTCCTACCTCACCCTTCCAAGATCTGCCCAGCACTTCGTTCATTCACTTCATTTGTTCATTTTGCATTCACAGGGGTTTATCCCGCCATCTGCTCTGGGGCTGGAGCTGCAATGAGGGGCACGTGGATGTGGCCCAAGCAATGACAGTTGTGATATACCTGGATGGGGAGGGGGCAGAAGTTCAGGGAGCAGTGGGAACACAGAGGCCTGACCTGGTATGGGTGGTCAGGGCAGGCTTCCCTGAGCAAGTGGCATGGGTAGAAGCCAGCCAGGAGAGAGGGGAGTTAGTAGAGGGGACAGTCTGAGCTGGCCCATAGCAGGAGAGAATGCAGGAGCCCAAGATCTGCCAGGGTAAGGGCAAGGCTCGAAAGGTAAACAGGCCCCATCCCACTACAGGGCCTTGTAAGCCATATTAATGATGTTGTGCTTTATCCTAAAAGTAATGGGGAGCCATGGAAGGTATTAGAAAGAAGGTGGTGTGATTATTCCAGACCAGCGCCCCTCATGGCCTTTGCCTCCCTATAGGATTCAGGAATTTAGCCCCCTCACCTTTCCCTTTTCCACCTGCCTCCTGGGTCTCAAAATACTTCAGGAGCACACAGTTCCTAGGGCCTTTCTCCTGCCTAAGGTGACCTGGGTTCAAATCCCCACCCTGCCACTCCTTGGCCCTATTGCTTGAAGCGAGTCATTAACCTCTTTCCCCTTCAGTGTCCTCACCTGTAAAATGGGGATAATGACACCTTCTTTGCACAGTTACAAAAGTTGAGAGGGGAAAGTGCACGGCACGGAGCCACTTAGGAAATGGAGTCGCACTGAATTCCTTCTGTGCAGGGTCAAACCAAAGCCACAGAGAGAGACAGAGGGGCTTCCCAAAGGGTGAGCAGAAGTCCCATTTCTGGGAAGCGTCCCTTGGGCCTAGCTGGCCCTGACAAGAGTGGAGAAGAGGGTTGTCTGAGGCCTTTCTCGGGCAGCCTGACGTGCTGTGCACCTCCGAGGACACCTCCTGAGCCTGGACTTGGTCTTCTGGACCTTCCCACCCCCCCCAGCCAGCAGGCCAGGTATCAGCAGGCTGGCACGGAGCTTACACAACCTGGCAGGAGCCCAACACCTTTCACCCGGTGATAGGCCTGTGTTTACCAAAGAGAGGCGTTCACAGGTCACTTCCCTGTCCTCTTAAGTACTTGCATGCACATAGCCCTTGAGACCTTGCTGAGCTCTGCCTACTTTCTGAATTCTTAGTCACGGTCCCCGGTGTTACTGTCAGCAACGGCTATTGTATTGTTTTGTTTTGTTTTTTATCACTATATCATAGTTCATATTTTTGGGGTACATGTGATATTATGATACATGCATACAATGTGTAATGATCAAATCAGGTTAATTGGTGTAGCCATCACCTCAAACACTTATCTTTTCTTTGTGTTGGGAACATTACAAATTCTTCCCTTCCAGCTATTTTGAAATACGTAATAAATTGTTATTAACAATAGTCCCCCTACTGTGCTGTTGGACGCTAGAACTCATTCCTTCTACCTAACCATATCTCTGTGCTCATTAAGCGACTTCTCTCCACACTCCTCCCAACAGCTATTGTTTTTAAATGTGAAAAGCATCAGAGGTGGCATTTAGTGGGAAGGCCTTGGAAGGGAGGTGGGGACAATGGGGGTGCAGGTGAGCAGTGGGGACTGGAGATCCAACCAGGCTATGAGTCCCAGCCTCTGCCACCCAAGCTCTGGGGCCTGGAGCCAGCTGCTTGGCATCTCTGAGCCTCAGTTTTCACAGCTGTAAAGTGGGTTTAGTGGCCATACAAGCCTCATGGAATTCTTCTGAGGACTTGATGAGGTAGCGACTTACGTAAAGGGCTTCCTGAATTCCCTGGCAACCGGAAAGCACGCATCAAAATCTGGCTATTAACATCACACTGTTTTGTGACCTGCCTTTCCTGCTCATGAGGAATGTCCAGCCGCAGCAGGGAATTTAACACTGTCAGGGGTTCCCCATACATCCTGAACTCCTAACTCACAGGGCTGGGAGCTGAGAACCCTGCATTTTAATTTCCTATTTGGCCTTTAGGTCCTACCCTCCCAGACCTCAGTCCTCACTTGTGGAGCCACAGGCAGGGGTTGATGCCTGCTCAGGGCCCTGCTCACCAATTCTGCATTTCAGACCTAAAGACTCAGGGTGCTACACCTCACCTTTCCCTTCCTTGTTTCATTCAACAAATATGGCCCAGGATTCAAATTCCGGTTCTGCCACTTCTTGGCTGTGTGACCTTGGATAAGCTTCTTAACCGCTTTATGCCTCTGTTTCCTGATCTCTAAGGTGGGAATAATCAGCAAGGCCTGTAATCCTTGCACTTTGGGAGCCCAAGGCAGGAGGATCCCCTGAGGCCAGGAGTTGGAGACCAGCCTGGGCAACATAGTGAGATCCTGTCTCTACTAAATAATAAAATTAGCCAGGCATGGTGGCATGTGCCTTAGTCCCAGCTACTCAGGAGACTGAGGCAGGAGGATTGCTTGAGCCCAGAAGTTTGAGGATGCAGTGAGCAATGATCATGCCACTGCACTCCAGCATGGGTGACAGTGAGAGACCTTGTCTCAAAAAAAAAAAAAAATAGGGAATAATCATTCGACTTATTTCACAGAGTGGTTATGAGTAGCGAATGAGTGGATATTTGTAAAATGCTTAGAATAATTCTTGTTCCACTGAAACAAAAATCAAATGCCCACTATGTGCCAGGCACTGTCGTAGACACTGGGGGTATAAGAGAAGAGGTAACAACGATTCCTCGGATTTCGGTGGGAGTGGGACAGAGAAGGAGACGTCAACACTTCAACACTTTAGCGATGCAGCCCCAAGGCAGAATGGTCTTGCCCACCCTCCTGCTCAGGGATCACCTTTAAAGAAGATCGCCACCACTCCTGGCTAATTTTATTATTTTATAAAGACAGGGTCTCACTATGTTGCCCAGGCTGATCTCAAACTCCTGGCCTCAGGGGATCCTCCTGCCTTGGGCTCCCAAAGTGCTAGGATTACAGGTGTGAGCTACCATGCCTCCCTGATTATTCCCATTTTAGAGATCAGGAAACAGAGGCATAGATTGGCTTTAAAGAAGATTATGATGTTCCCAATTCTCTAAACACGTACAACAGCTTCTGTATTGACCTTGCCCTGGGAGCCATGCCTGGGCACACTGTGCTCGTAAGGTCTCCTCAAATGCCAATAGCAGCCTTCCCGTGGTACTGTCAGCCCACTTCACAGATAAGAGAGTAAAGGCACAGCAAGGTTAAGTCTGCCCCAACACAGGGCCAAGAACATAACAGGGCCCAGTAAGCGACTGTTGAATGAAAGAGCAAACAAATGAACAACTGAACCCTATTGGCACTAACCTTCCACAGGCTAAGTGTTAAACCAGGAGCGCAGGGAGCTCAATGCATGTGCTTGAGGCTGTGCCCCCAGTCTGCACTGTCGCCACTGTCCCCTCCTCTTCCTCCTCCTCACCATCATCACTGCTAACACTTTACCGAATTCTTAATATGCACCCCAGGCATTGATCTAAGGTTTTTTGATTATGAATTTTTTTTAATCCTCACATGATATGTCCCATTTCACAGGTGGGAAACTGAGGCAGAGAGGCAACATCATGCTCAGGACCACCTGGGTAGTAAATGATGGAACTGACTTCAAATGCAGACAATTTGCATTCTGAGGCTGAACTCTTAACCACCATGCCATCAAGATGTTCTTCTTCCCTTTTAATCACTGCTTTTCTGATTTTAGAAATAGCACATGCTCCACAATAAAATAAAACTAGAAATCAATAGCAGAAGGAAAATTGAAAAATTCACAAATACATGAAATTAAATAGCACACTCTTAAAAAACCAATGAATCAAGAAATCGCAAGGGAAATTAGGAAATATCTTGAGACAAATGAAAACGAAAACAACAGATCCAAATTTGTGGCATGCAGATAAAGCAGTGCTAAGAGGGAATTTTATAGCAGTAAATGCTTGCATTAAAAAGAAGAAAGTCCAGGCGCGGTGGCTCACGCCTGTAATCCTAGCACTTTGGGAGGCTTAGGTAGGAAGATTGCTTGAGGCCAGGAGTTCAAGACCAGCCTGAGCAAGAGCAAGACCCTGTCGCTACAAAAAAAAATAGAAAAATTAGCCAGGTGTGGTGGCACGTGCCTGTAGTCCCAGCTATTGGGAAGGCTGAGGCACAAGTATTGCTTAAGCTCATCATGTAGCGAGCTATATGATGATGCCACTGCACTCTAGCCAAGGTGACAGAGTGAGACTCTGTCTCAAAGAAGAAGAAGAAGAAGAAAGATCTCAAATCAAAAGTAGCACATGTTCATCATTGTAAAACTCATGCATTGTACGATTTTACACTACAGAAAGTTTAAAAAGTGAAAGTCCCCTATGATGCGCCCCCCCCAGAGATAACCTCTGTTAACAGTGTGGTGTACATTCTTTCAGATGATTTTTTCAAAGCTTACAGTAATAATTTTTCCCAATTTTTTTATTGTAGTAGAATATATATAACATGAAATTATATCTTAACCATTTTTAAGTATATAGGTCAGTGGTATTAAATACACTCACAATGTTGTGCAACCATCACCACCATCCATTTCTAAAACCTTGTGCATATAGAACTGAGACTCTGTTAACCATTAAACCCATTAAACACTAACTCCCATTTCCCCTCCCCCCAGCTCCCGGCAACCCCCATTCTGCCTCTGTCTCTAGGATTTTGTCATCTCTAAGCACCTCATAGAAGTGGGATCATAAGTATTTGTCTTTTTGTAACGGCATATTTTACTTAGCATAATGTCTTCAACGTTCATCCACGTTGCAGTAAATGTCAGAATGTTCTCCTTTTAAAGGCTGAATCATATTCCATTGTTCGTATAAACCACATTTTACTCATCTATTCATGGACACTGGGTTGCTTCCATGGTTTAGCTATTGTGAATAGTGTCACTGTGAACATGGACATTCAAATATCTCTTTGAGATCCTGATTTCAATTCTTTGTGTATATATCCAGAAATGGAATTGATGGATCATATGGTAATTCTATTTTTAATTTTTTGAGGAACTGCTGTACAGTTTTCCAAAATGGCTGCACCATGTCATGTTCTTACGAACAGTGTACAAGGGCTCCAATTTCTCCACCTCTTCTCCAACATTAGTAATTTGGGTTTTTTTTTGCTTTTTTTCTTTTTTTTGACACAGTCTTCCTCCGTTGCCTGGGCTAGAGTGCTGTGGCGTCAGCCTAGCTCACAGCAACCTCAAACTCCTGGGCTCAAGCGATCCTCCTGCCTCAGCCTCCCAGGAAACTGGGACTACAGACATGCGCCACTGTGCCCGGCTAATTTTTCTATTTTTAGTTGTTTGTCTAATTTCTTTTCTATTTATAGTAAAGACGGGGTCTTGCTCCTGCTCAGGCTGGTCTCAAACTTCTGATCTCAAGCAATCCTCCCGCCTCGGCCTCCCAGAATGCTAGGATTACAGGCGTGAGCCACCGCGCCCGGCCCTTTGCCCATTTTTAAATCAGATAAGTTGTCTTTTGTTAGTGAGTTTTAGGAGTTCTAAATATTAATGTCCAGATATCATATCCTGGATATTAATCCCTTTTCAGATATATGATTTGCAAATATTTTCTATCAGTCTAGGGGTCACCTTTTTGCACTATTGATATTATCTTTGGATGCACAAAATTTTTAAATTTTCATGAAGTGCAATTTGGCTAATTTTTCTTTTGTTGCCCGTGCCTTTGGTGTCATAGCCAAGAAATTATTACCAAATCCAATGTTGGGAAACTTTTTTCTCTGCAATTTTAGGTCTTATATTTAGGTCTTTGATCCATTCGAGTTCAGTTTTGTACAGTATATGGTCTTAGGTAGGCAAAAGTCCAACTTCATTCTTTTGTATGTACCATTTGCACTTTTTTGCAGCATGATTTGTTGAAAAAATTGTCCTTTCTCCATTGAATTATCTTGGTACCATTGTACATTTGACCATATATGCGAGAGTTTATTTCTGGGCTCTCCGTGTTCTGCTCCATGAGTCTGCACATCTGCCTTTGTGCCAGTACCACGTTGCTTTGACTACTGTAACTTTGCAGTAAGTTTTGAAATCAGGAATGTGAGTCCTCCAGCTTAGTCCTTCTTTTTCTAGATTGTTTTGGCTATTCAGGGTCCCTTGAGAGTCCATATAAATTTTAGGATGGATTTTTTTCATTTCTGAAAAAACTGTCATTGAAATTTCGATAGAAATTGCTCTGAATCTGTAGCTCACTTTGGAGAGCAATAACGTCTTAACAATATTATGTCTTCCAATCCATGAACATGGGATGTGTTTCCATTCATTCATGTCTTCTTTAATTTCTTCCAGCAATGCCTTGCAGTTTTCACCATACAGGCTTTCACCACCTTGGTTGATTCCTAAGTATTTTATTTATTTTGATGCTATGGTAACATAATTGTTTCTTGATTTTCTTTTTTGGATTGTTCATTGTTAGTGTATAAAAATGCAACTGATTTTTGTTAATTTTTGTGAAAAACAAAGATGGGAAAACATGATGCACATTGTTCTGTTTTATTTTACCTACCGGTGACTCTTAGAGACTTCTCCTTGTCAGAACATTCTCTTCTCAGTGCACAGTCATCCATGGTGAGGACATCCATGCTGGATTTACCCAGTTCCACCAGGATATGTTTGGGGTGTTTGCAGTATTTTACTATTTTAAGCCACACTGCAGTAAGCACCCTTGTAAATGCTCCCTATGCACCGGGGGCAGGACCTTGGGGAAATTTCCAGAAGTAGAACCTGTGGGCCAAAGGGCAGGAATATTTTTAATGTTCCCTACAGGATAGAAAAGCCAGCTTTGCCCAGAGGTAGGAGGCTGTTTCTCCTACCCTCGCCATCGTTGCTGCGGTCTTTGCTCAGCTGGTAGATATGAGCCCTAATGCTCGTCCTGCCTCGCCGAGCAGTGCCCCACCGTGAGACTGGCCCAGCCTCTCATGGTGACAGTTCTGCTGCTGCCATCAAGGTCCAGGAATAGACTTTTTTTTTTTTTTTTTTTTTGGGAGACAGAGTCTCACTCTTTTGCCCAGGCTAGAGTGAGTGCCGTGGCATCAGCCTAGCTCACAGCAACCTCAAACTCCTGGGCTCAGGCGATCCTCCTGCCTCAGCCTCCCGAGTAGCTGGGACTACAGGCACGTGGCACCATGTCCGGCTAATCTTTTCTATATATTTTTAGTTGTCCAATTCATTTCTTTCTATTTTTTAGTAGAGACGGGGTCTCGCTCTTGCTCAGGCTGGTTTTGAACTCCTGAGCTCAAGCAATCCGCCCGCCTCGGCCTCCCAGAGAGCTAGGATTACAGGCGTGAGCCATCGCGCCCAGCCTCTTTTATTTTTTTTAAG
>CAUYSK010073521.1:0-29511 GCA_963575035.1 Avahi laniger | reverse complement strand
CTACAACTTTCCTCCTTCCTCATAATGTTTTTTTGGTTTTTTTTTGAGACAGAGTCTCAACTCTTTTGCCCGGGCTAGAGTGAGTGCTGTGGCGTCAGCCTAGCTCACAGCAACCTCAAACTCCTGGGCTCAAGGGATCCTCCTGCCTCAGCCTCCCGAGTAGCTGGGACTACAGGCATGCGCCACCACGCCTGGCTAATTTTTTCTATATATTTTTAGTTGTCCAATTAATTTCTTTCTAATTTTAGTAGAGATGGGGTTTCGCTCTTGCTCAGGCTGGTCTCGAACTCCTGAGCTCAAACAATCCGGCCGCCTCGGCCTCCCAAAGAGCTAGGATTACAGGTGTGAGCCACTGTGCCCAGCCTCCTCATAATGTTTTTCACAATCTATTTTCTGTTTTCTTCACCTTAGAATTTTAAGCTTTTTCAGGAGCAAATATTTTGGCAAAAAAAAAAAAATCTATCTTAAGTTTAATAATTTCTGCAATTCCAATTTCAAATTATTTTTTCTGATAAATTCAAATATAATTATATATATTTAAGCTCAAAATAACTAATATGGCCTTTTTCAAAGGTAGTTTTTCTTTACCTCTATTGATACATGTGAATGTGTCTGTTTGGGGTTTTTTGTTTTTGTTTTTGTTTTTTCATAGAGGAGCCACTTGAAGTGATACATATCTCAAATTGACAAAAGTTGTTTTGGGATGCAGGCTCTGAAATTTTATTAACATTTACCTTTATATGTATTAGTTACAGTCTTATAATGTGTATAAAAGTATAATTTAACATTATAATTCATATAATTGGCATTCATCATTAGCTAGATAAATCAGTCTATAGATTATAAATATATCTTCATTTATATCCTCATAGACATTTGCAAACACTGACTATATTTTATAGCACAAAGAAAATGCCAAAAAAATTTGAAAAAGTAACAATAGTATAGATGATACAACAAGAATGGAAATTTAAAACAAAAAATAGAAACTACAATGCCAAGTGGCTATGTTAAAATTCTTCCTTAGACTTTGTGGGGCCAAGAGAAAACCAACCTAAAAAATATTTGGAAAATAAAAATAATATAAACCAAAGAAAACCCCTAGCATGATGCACATAGTATTAAAAAAGAAAAACTAAATATAAATTGAGCCTTTATGGAAATTTCAATATATGCCAAAAAAGGTATTTAATATAATTTTTCATCCATTCTTGTCAAAATAGGCATTGATGGCTCATTCCTTAAAATTTTCTTTGTTTTTTTAAAATATCTTTTTGTATTTCCATAACCTCTCTAAACCAGAGAACATGAAATGTATCTTTTTTCTTCCAAATTCTCAAAACCTACCATGGTGCCATAAAAGCTATGTCATCACATGTATAGTTACCCAAGTAAGATTTCTTAATATATCTTTTATAGCCACAATTCTTCACAAAGGAAGCTAGAACCGAAAATTTATTTTTGTCACCATACCTACATGTGTTATACATATTTCATAATTGCTATTACAAGCTGCAATCTTTTTAAAATATCAACTTTGGCATTTAATCTAAGCCATTTAAGACTCCAGCAAAAGGACTATTAGAATTTAGGTATATACATTTTATTTTCCCTAGGATTAAAAAAAAGCACAGGTATTTAGGGCCAGCATATTTCCAGTACTTTTCATGTAATAAAGCTTGAGGGTCTCATGTCAACATGCTAATGTTGGATAAATATTTCAGTCATTAGAGATAGGAGCTGAGATTTAAGTCAGAGTCAAAAGTTAGTGGAGTTTTCTCTGTTTCTATTAGGGTGACTATTTTAGACACCTCGAATAGGTGAAATCATGTGGTATTTATCCTTCTGTGACTGGCTTATTTCACTGAGCATAATGTTCCATAGGTTCATCCATGTTGTAGCAAATGGCAAGATATCCTTCTTTTTTAAAGCTGAATAATATTCTATTATATGTATACAAGTGTCCCTAGGTATCCACAGGGGATTAGTTCTAGGGCCCGTCATGGATACCAAAATCCATACCCACTCAAGTCCTGCATTTGGCCCTGAGAACGCGAGTGTGTGAAGTCAGCCCTCTGTCTTTGCACGTATGCATCATACAACACTGTATTTTCAATCTGTGGTTGGTTGAACCTGTAGATGTGGAACCCACAGATATGGAGGGCCAACTGTTTACCACATTTTTAAATTCATTCTTCTGTCAATGGAGTTTTGGGTCATTTCCATACCTTGGCTATTGTAAATAATGCTACACGGAACATGAGGGTGCAGATAGCTTTTCAAGACCCTGATTTCAGCTATTGTGTATATATTCTCAGAATTAGAATTGCTGGATCATATGGTAGTTCTATTTTAATTTTTTTGAGGAAACTCAAACATGTTCCACAGTGTATACACCATTCTGCATTCTCACTAACAGTGTATAAGGGTTCCAATTTCACTTCATCCTCACCGACACTTTTGTTTTTGTTTGTGTGTTTGGTTTTTGTTTTTTGATGACGGCCATCTTCTCAGATATGAGGTGATATTTCATTATGGTTTTGATTTGAATTTCCCTAATGATAAGCCACGTTAAGACTTTTTCATATACCTAACGGCCATTTGTATATCTTCTTTGGAGAAATGTTTATTAAACTCCTTTGCTTATTTTTTAACAGTTTTTTTGTTTTTGTTTTTCACTATTGTGTTGTTGGAGATTCTTATATATACTGGACACTAACCTCTACTCAGATAGATGGTGCCAGGGGGTTGGGGGAAAGAAAATGGGAAATTGTTTTTCAATGGCATAAAGTTTTTGTTATGCATGATGACTAAGTTCTACAGGTTTGCTGTACAATGTATTACCTATTTTTAACAATGCAGCATTGTGTACTATAATATATAAAGAGGATATATCTCATGTTAAATTTTCTTATCACAAAACAAACACAAAAACAAGAAACTCACAAAAGAACACAAGGAAATTTTTGGAGATCATAAATATGCTTAGTACCTTGGTTGTGGTGATAATATCATGGGTGTATGCCTATGGCCAAACTCATCAAGATGTATACATGAAACGTATGTATTTTACTGTGTATCAATTATACCTCAATAAGCTAAAAAAATTAAAAATTAAAGACTTAAGTCAGAGAAATATTGGCCACTAATGGCATGCTTTTTGCCAAAGTACTGTTTAGTTGGATCATGAAAACTCAAAAGAGAAAATTGGCAACTGTTAAGAACAAGGTTGTATTAATCAAACTAAACTAGCAGCACTATTAATTCTATTTATGAAAAAATACAAAGACTCCTCTTCCAGCAAGCTGAACTCTGACATGCCAATCAAAAGCATTACTGCAACTTCTGCCCAGGCTTTCACAACTGTTTTGTGATCCTGCAGCCTTATGTCTCAAACCAATGGGACTTTCATAGGCTGATCATAGAAACAAATTCACTTTTTGAAGGAGCCATGAATTTTCTCCATGGTGGCCTTACCCTAGAGCAGGGAAGATATAGAATACAGGGGGTGATGTTGTTAGTTAGGCAATCTGAGATTTGGCAAGTGAACCCCAGGCACTAGCTGGTTGAGATTCCTATGGGAGCTCTATCTCAGTCTAGGTTATGACACTTAGACACAGAGAGGTTAAGTTACTTGTTTGAGGTCTTAAAGTTTCTATCACTTAATGTGCATAAGGTAGATAAAAAGAGAATCTAAAGAAGAAATCTAAAAAATTATTAAGCCAAAAAAATTGGTTCATATAAAATTCTATGATTACCTCTATTTCACTGATGAGAAAACACACTGAGAGAGGTTAATTAATTTTTAAAAGTCACATAGTTACTAAGCAACATGGCTAGGACTTAAATAAATACAATACTATGTTTTAAAATTTTTAAAAATATTTATATTGTACATATGTGGTCCTATCTTTTTAAAATACCATCAAGATAGAATATCTTTTTTTCCTTTATGTAGATGCACAGTAATGAGATTAATGGATCAAATGGTAGTTCTACATTTAGCTCTATGAGGTATCTCCATATTACTTTCCATAGTGGTTGTACTAGTTTGCCTTCCCACCAACAGTGTATGAACATCTGCATTCAATTGTTTATAGCAGCACAACTCACAATTGCAAAGATGTGGAAACAACCCAAGTACCCATCAATGCATAAATGGATTAATGAAATGTGGTATATGTATACCATGGATTACTACTCTGCCACAAAAAACAATGGTGATCTAGCACCTCTTATATTATCCTGGGTGGAGCTGGAGCCCATTCTACTAAGTGAAATATCACAAGAATGGAAAAACAAACACCACATGTGCTCACCATCAAATTGGTATTAATTGATCAACACTTACGTGCACATATGGTAGTAACATTCATTGGGTGTTGGGCAGGTGGGGGGAAGGAGAGGTTGTGTATATTCACACCTAATGGGTGCGGTACACACTGTCTGGGGGATGGACATGCTTGTAGCTCTGACTCGGGGGGTGCAAAGGCAATATATGTAACCTAAACATTTGTACTCCTGTAATATGCTGAAATAAAAAAAATATGTATTTAAAAAAATGCCATTAAGATAGAATTAACATTTGATACTGTCTTATAGCACTCTGACATTTGTTAATATTACTAGTTAAAATAAAAAACTTAAATTTTAATGATAGCAGAAATATGTGAAGGCTGAGCTAAAATTATTAAATGCTTAAAGATGATAAAATATTATAGTATTTTAATTGCCATTATAAAACAACAGAGAGTGATCTGATTTTTCCCCATATAATTGATTTTCTTTATGTGCTTAATGAGAGATTCATAGGGCCTACCACTCAACATTCATTCTCACTTTCATATTAATCTGTCCTAATTCCTACAATTTCTATTCAAGTCACTCCTTTGGATTATGACATTTGTCTCCTGAAATCCAAATGTGAACCTGAAAGATACTAAATTAATCCATCATCACCTGCAGATCTCTTAGGATAAATTGTCAGATTATATAGTCTGTTACCTGACTGCAAAAATCTCCTACATGGTATTCATTCAATTAGCCATATACAAAATCGAGGAACTGTGTATCACTCTACGACTAAGCTATGTTGTTAAGGTTGACTGAAAATTAATATATATGATAATGGAAGGAACATAAATCATTGTATAAATTATATTAAATCTTTTTTAGTAGAAGGTAAAAAAGTAGAAGTTTCATCTTTGAAAGCTTGTTTAGATGTTCTAGCAGGAGAGTGCAGCTGCTCACACACATACCCTTGTCTGAAGAATGGTCCTCCTCTGTCAGGGTATGTCGTCCCCTTTGACCAAGCACACAGCTTCTGGAGAGACCCACGTGGAGTAATGAGAGACAAAGGGGACACCTGCCTAGCCAGCCAAATCAGCCAAATTAACCCTGACAGTCAATGGAGTGACAGATGTTGGAGCCAGATAGTCTTTATGTCCAAGTTTCATATTTGAAAGATTCAAAATTATTTTTGAGAAGCATTCATACTAAGAATTAATATATTAAAGATTCTCTATAGAGTGAATCTTTGAATTCTGTGCTATCTTTAAATGATATACTTCTATACAAGGATTTTTATTTATTAAGAGTTAACTTCATTTGAATCTATATTTCCAAGTTGAAATAGAAAAAACTATTTTCACATTGAACAAGATCTTTGACTATATGATCTAAGTTGAATATTCCATTCACCTCAAGGTTATACATTTGTAGATTGATTCTGAAAGGCAAAAAAAATTTTATCATTCAATAAACTTTGAGTATCTTATCATTTACTAGGCATTAAGCTGAAGGAATTGGACACTGCACATATCTTTAAGATGATAATTGACTAGGGCAAGGGTTGGCAAATACTTCCCTATAGGACCAAATAGTAAATATTTTAGGCTTGCAAGCCATATTGTCTCTGTTGCAACTACTCAACTGCCACTGTATCATAAATGCAGCCATAGATAATACTTAGACCAGTGAGCATGACTGTATTCCAATAAAATTTGATTTATACATGTAGGCAGTGGACTAGTGGGCCATAGTTTACTGATCAAGTGTGAAATAGATAAATAAACTGACAATCACAATACATTAATTGCTATGACAGAGGTAGACACAGGGTACTTCAGGAGCACAGATGAAGGGCATCTGTACTCTGTATAATCAATCTGTCGGCGCAGAATCTGAAGTGTGTGGGCAGAGGGGAGGTGAGAGATTAGGGGATTTATCAAGCAAGACTTTTCAGACAAGACTATGGCTGGATTTTATCTTACAAATATGGAGTAATTCACAAAGAATTCCATGTCAAGAATAGAGGGTATTGTAAACTTGGCACCTTAATATAAGCCAATATTTCCAAACTGTGTAGCATGAAATTCCTCAATAAGCTAATAGAGATTACTGAATAAAGGGTTTACCTGGTTGAGTATGTTTGGAAAATACTCTTTTCCGTCTCCTGTTAGCTTTCTTAGTGTATTTTAGCAAAATAAAGACTCTACTAAGTCCTATAGTAAAGAAGATTTCCAAGTTTCTATAACTCAGAATTTCCCTATTTTTTCATGAAACCCTTCTTTTGGTATGGAATACCTATAAATGTATTACAGAAATAGTGTTTTGAATACTGTGGTTTTGGAAACAGCCATAAACAAAGGATGAAGAGCCCTAGGTTCATTTATGTATTCACGTGTAGGTGGCTAGGTTCCAGAAGCACTTTAAACAGATGGCTTCTCAGTATAGGAATAACTGGGCAACAGGTATCCAGCCACATGGAGATGGGAGTTTGAGCAACACAAAATCACCAGGGGTTTTGAGGTTTCAAGCAGAACAAATAGAAAACTCACTTGATGAATTGGGAAAATTATACAGTGAGAATTCTAAACTTTGGACAATTTCACTCTCCAAAGGATATTTACTTGTTACAAGGACCAGGAATGCTACTGGCATTTCACGGATATAAATGAGAATGCTAAACATCCTATAGCACATAGGACAGCCCTGCACAAAGACATATGCTGTCCCAAATACCAATAGAAACACTGCAGTATAATAAGACTTAGTCAGTGGGGGTAGGGGATCACTTCCCAAGATTCAAAAGATTGGATAAAAAATTAGGGCAAAACCTTATGGGCAGATTATCATTAGTGAAGTCATTAAATATTTAAAGGTCAGTTATTCATTTTTCAGTTTTAACTATCAGATGTGATTTGTTTCATTCCATAAAAACCCATGAAATTTTATTTTTGAGGCAGGCATAGACCATTGCACAATGCACAGAGCAAAGATCAGGTACAGTGTGATATTTTGAATAAGCTACAGTGTTAGATGCTATTAAGCATTTCAGAGTCAATTTAGTAAAGTATGTTATTAGTGGCTGTTTTCTGATGGTCATTTAGACTGAAGCACCACAGTAATGTGAGTTCTGATTTTGAAAGTAGCCCTTCAGTGGGTTTTTTAAAAAGGCTATTCTAAGAGTTGTTTTTTACGAAGTCTCTGTCAGTAAATAACTTTCTTTTCTGAATTCTTCTTCAGTAAATAGCCTCAAGGAAATATTCCTGTGGTTCCTAAAAGATGACAAGCAAAAGATCCTTTACATAGACCAGGGCAACTATAAACATGGCACCTTTTTTGAAATACAAGAAGTGCTTCTTCCCCGGGGCTGAAGCAGCCTCTGTCAGGGTAAAACGTGCGGTATCCAGACAGTGGGTGGGCTGAATTTCAGCTCCTGTTCAGCTTCCATGCAGATGCCTTTGTGCAGTGTGCAAATCACACAACCCTACGTAAGGATCCTGGGTCATAGCCATTGTTACTTCATCACATTTGGCTTTATTACTTATATTCCTTCAATGTGCCTGTTTTAAGTACCTACTACATAGCACGTTCTATGCTAAATGTAGAATTACATAAACTAAATTATATGTCCCTTTAATTGAGTGCTTACCTCATGGCAGCCCCTTTGGTAAGTACTTCATATTTATTAATAATAACAACAGCTCTATGAGCTAAGTTTTGTTGTTTTAACTTACCAACTAAGGAAGCTTCTTGGCTTTAAATAAAACTTGCCTGTAGTTACACAGCTAAGAAATGGAAGAGCTGGGTGGGATTCAAAACAGTTTTTTTTTTTTTCTGATTCTAGGGTTCCTGCTATTATTTGCTACAAAGAGGGCTTTCAATGAATTTATATATTAGTGGGAGGAGACAAATATACCAACAGATAGTTATGATACAAGTGTAGGTGCTATTCAGGCAGCATGCCTACTTAGATGTAGAGAGAAAGTCGTCTTCCCTAGCAAGCAGACTCAGATAAAAATTCCTAGAAAAATAAAAATTAAATTAGCAAAAAAGTTGCCGGGGATCATTTCCCGGAAGAAGTTGTCCTTGAGATGAATCTGGAAGAAATGTCTCCAAACATGGGAATTCAAAGACTAATAAGACATAACATAAGTTGAAAACTTGGCTGTACTTCCCAAAATAAACTGGAATAGGTTTGTGCATTTTAATGATTATTTTAAATTATCATATATCAAATGAAAATAACTGACTGGTAAAGCTGTCAACCTCACTGCACATTAAAATCATCTGGGTATATGTTAAAACATGCACTGAACAACATGGATGAATCTTGAGGACATTATGCGAAATGAAATAATCTAGGCACAAAGATACATATACTGTATGATTCTGTTTCTAAGAGGTACCTAGCACAGTCAAATTCATAGAGACAGAAAATAGAATAATGGTTGTTAGGGCTCGAGGGGACAGGGGAATGGGGAATTATTCTTTAATGAGTACAGAATTTCAGTTGGAGATGGCGAAAAAGCTCTGGAGATGAATAGTGGTGATGGTCACACAACAGTATAAATGCACTTAATGCCACTGGACTGTACACTTTAAAGTGGTTATGGCCAGGCATGGTGTCTTATGCCTGTAATCTCAGCACTTTGAGAAGCCAAGGCGGGAGGATCACTTGAGGCCAGGAGTTTGTGACTAGCCCAGATAATAGAGCGAGACCTGATCTCTATTTAAAAAATATATATATATTAAAAATGGTTAAGAGAATGCATTTTATGTTATGTATATTTTACCACAATTTAAAGATTACGTTGATTTCTTGAAACCCATCCCATGACATTTCGGAACATACCCTCTAATGACTTTGAAGTTTAGAAACAATTGGCCTAGGGCATTTTGACCAAGGATATGGTATAAGAATCTGCAGAGTTGAATTACATTAAAATGAAATCTGAAAGTTTGTAGTTGGATATAGCATAGTTTTAGAAGATGGTTTTAAGACAACAGTTTTAAGATTTGTGTTGCTTTTCTAAACACCATGATCGCTGATATTTGTATAGTGCTTTAATTTGAAAGCAATTTCACATATATTCTCTCATGTTATTTCATGGTAGCAGTCTGGGATTGCTTAGGCCAGACTTATCTCTAATATTTCTATATTACAGATGAAAACACTGAGTTTCAGTGAGCTAAAGTGACTTGCCCATGTATTATACATGCTACCTATATTTATGATGGTAGGAAAGATACTTAATTGATGAGATGTAACTCCTGTTTAAAGGAGAATTACAGGGATAATGAAGAGATTTCATAGATTTCTTTTAAATCATTCCAAAAATTATTAAATTTTCTGCCATCATTAAATTAATCATTTGAACTGAGACTCACAGAATGAATGAAGAGGTTTGGGAGAATGTACTCGAGTTTACAGGAGAAAAGACATAAAGCTTAAGGCTTAGGTAGGGAGGGTCAGTGTTTGGCTATAGCATTTAGTAAGGATGGGAGAGAAATGGATAAGTAGGAAATGACAACAGTATCATCTTCAGATCCCCCTGTCCCTGAACACTTCCATCTCTTCTGAATGTGACCCTCTTCTTGGTGAGGAACCAAGAAGATGCGTCTTGCCTGACCACCCTGTATAGGCCAAGAATGGGAGACTCTGTAATTTCTTGCCCAAATGGCCCAAGCTCACTTCCAGGACTTGCGCAGACGTGTTTCCCAGCTTCCTTCTTCCTGCTCTATCATTTTGCTCACCCCTGTGTCTAAGTGTTGGCCAAAAGGCTGCTATGTCTGTGTGTTTGGATGGAGCTAGTTGTGGTAGATGAAGCTTGCTTGCCCTGGGAACCAGGGTGCTGAAAATGCTAGAGATGGATCTGGAGGATATAAATGTAATAGATTTGTTAGCTAATGCACATGGCAAGTCATGTGCATTAGGTACATGTACCTAATGGCTGATACATGGGTTGCAACAGAGAAAGAAGTATAATCATGGGGCTGCTGAATGAGGAGACAGGAGGAAACCTCACATCCACCTCCCCATGACTTTGGGGCTAGGGATTGTAAAGATTTTGGAGTGGACTGAAGTTGTGGAGTTGGGTTTTCTAAGAGTGCAAGGTGGAGTCATGGGACTGGAAGATGAAGAAACTACGTTCTCCTGCTGAATTCAGGATCTGAAAAGCATCTTAAGCAATTCTTGAACAAAAGCCATTCTGAAGTCAGAGACTCTGTCTATAAAAACAATGGAGGAATGCAAACTAATTCTTAACCAGAAGCCTTATGATTCTGATGTCAGAAGTCCTATCCATAGGAACAATGAGAATGCAAATGGTCAGTACCCACTGACTTTTGGTTATCAGGAAGTGGGCCAAAGTGCAGCCTGATTGATTATAACTATATTTCTATCCAGAATTCTTGTTAACCCTGTGAAGGGCTTCAAGTCCAGTTCATTAAAATATTTTCCTTATGTTGTTATCTTTTCCTTTTTCAAGCAGGTTGACAGACTCTTTACATTTCTAGGTCTAAAAATTTCTGTTCACTATTAGAAGCTTCTAGAAGATAAGACTCTTCTTATCTATTTTAAAGACCTAAATTCACTGGAAGAAATTTTATTAAGAGTATCTGGAGTCTAAGAGAGAAAGAGAAGCATCTTGGAGACATTTCCCCAAGATCAGGTTTCTCTGCATGGAATTGCCTGCAGAGGCTGATCTGAAGCACCAGGGGTCCCAGCTTGACTGAAAGTTCCCCTCCTCTGTGCACTTAAAAGCAAAGAGCCATTGGGCATCAACGGTCCTTTGTGACCTTGATAGCAGGGAGATTAGAGATTTTACTTTCCGCCTTTTGGGCATGACATGCTTCCCAGATTCAGGTCTGACCTTGGGGAAGAGCAAAACAATAAATATAATTCAATGTTTCACTGAAAAAGAAGGGTTGATAACTCCAAATCAAATGTGTATAATTTGATTTTTTTCAAAAATGAAAGAATGGATATTTCCAGCATTCTTGAGTCTAGACTGAGATTCATATTTAACACACTAAAAATTTTTTTTGATTCCTGAAAATGATGAACAATAATACAATTAAGAACAATTTACATATACTCTATTGTAGTCGTAGTGGCTGCTGAAGTTTATCGAGCATTTACTATGTACCATGCACCTTCTTCATGCTTTACACCTAGTATTTCTCTTGTGTTCATCACAAGCCTAGGTGGTATCATCCTCTTTTTGTAAAGAAAGAGGTCTGAGACCTGGACAGGTTAAGTAACTTGTCAAAAGCTTAGTAGCAGAGCCTAATTCAGCCTGATTCCCTTTGATTCTAATGCCCATATGCTTACCCATTATACAATTCTCTAGTATAAAGGAATTTAAACTTTATCTCATGAATGATAAAATTACAATATACTTTGTATCTCTAGAGTGGTTTGCTTTATTATTTTTATGCCAAAAAATTTAATTCTCTTAATCTTGAGAGATAATAGACAGCTATTAAAGGATTGGGGCCATTGTGTGATAAAAGGCTAAACAGTGCTAATAGTAAATAAATCTGGCAATGATGTGTGAAGTAGATTGGATTGAGATGTGGGACAAGAGACTCAGGGAAGGAAGACCTGTTATAAGACTATTGCATAACAGATTATAACCAGGATCGATGCCAAACCATCCAATTAAGGGAGAAGAGTATGTCTGGTGCAAAACATTTTTGATGAGCTTACAAAGGGGGATAATTAGAGAGCTATAAGGTTAAGGACTCTTTAATCCTTCGTCAGTACAAATTGATTTCTTTCGTAAGTCAGAGATTTCTGCTGTGGTTCTGTAGGAAGTCACTGGCACAGTAATAAGCAATACCTGTCAATATCGTGTGTCATTAAATTTGATACAAAGCTGCTTACTATGACATAATCAAAAGGCTACTGTTCTCCAAATGCTACCCAAATATAATTAATATAACTCTGTAAGCTTTGTTCTAGGTAAAGCACTAGTTCCAGACTTGTGTTTGTTCAGATGTTTTGCCTTATAGACACAGGGCTACATCAGATATTCTTTCATTATATTTTAAAATTATAACCTTTTGATAAAATCGAACCCTTTACTACTAAGTAGGTTAAAAAAAGCTTGCTTGTTGAGTATTAAAAAAAATTAAGCTCCTTTGATATGTTTTTTTCCACCACAAGGAGCCATCCTTGCCTCCTCTTATTGTCGAAACTGCAAAGGGGTTTCAGCCTAGGTCAGTTGTTTATCGAGACAATGAGGATTGCCGAGAAAGAAAGGAATTTTTTAATATGACAGCCTTCTTCTTTTTTTTTTTTTTGTAACGCTCCATGACTGTGATTACCCAATGACAGACTTCTTGTCCAAGAACAGGGGAAGCTCAGACTAACAGAGATCATGGGCTTTTAAAGGAGGGGCCACGTGCCTTGGGGCAGGTCCTGGTGTAACTAAAAGGGGCTGCATGCATTGGGGGCAGATTGTATAGGATGGTGAATCTTGGCATCAGGAAGTCAGCCCAGGGGCCTTCAGAATCTCAGCTCCTTTGTCTTGCAGAAAAGCCACCATTTCTGGGAAACAACTCAAAAGGTCGAGTAGTTAGTTAAGGGAGAGGATTATAAAAAACATACAGGGGCGATTGAAATCTGTTCTTGGAGCGAGTTACACTCTCTTCTTTCTCATCCCACATCCAATCTATGAGGAGATCATGGTGCTACTTCAAAAATATAACGGAGCCGGACTGCTCCTCACCACCTCCATTGCTTCCACCCTGTCCAAACCTCCATCATCTGTCATGCTGTAGACTCCTGTCTGGTCTACCAGCTTCTACTCTTTCCCCCTTACAATTTATTCTCCATAGAGCTGGCAGAGGGATCTTTTTCAGATGTTAGTATGATTATGTCATATTTGGGTTTGAAACTTTGCAATAGTTCCACATTTCACCTGGATTAAAGCCAAGTCCTTGCAATGGTCTACAAGCCCCTTTATGGTCTGCCCCCACGCTTAATCTCTTGATGTCTGCTACTCTTCCACTTTGCCCCTGGTCTAGGCACCCTAACCCCTTTGCTGTTCCTGAATGCACCAGGCACTTACAGCCCTTTGCTCACTCTGTTCCCTCTGCCTGGATGCTTTTCCCCAGATTTCCTGTTAGCTGTCTTCCTCACCTGTCCCAGATTTCTGCTCAAATTTTCCCTTCTCAGTGAGAATATCTTGGTCACCCTGTTTAATGTTTCAATTTCCTCCCCCCCCCTATTGTAATCAATGCTACCCTGTTCTACTTTTGAATCATGTAAAATTCTGTAGCTCTTAATCTAATGTACTATATGGTATATATAAAATATGTACAATATGCATTATTTACTATGTTTATTCCATATTTGCTATTTCCTTGCTGAATAAGCAGCAATCTTTCCTTTTGTTTGCTGATGAATCCCAAAACACCTAAAACAATTTCTGGCTTCTGGTATGCACTCAATAACTTTTGGTGAATAAACAAATTAATTAAACAACTTTTTTTCCCAACATTAAAGAATTTTTTTAAATGGGCCCATTCAGATACATTTTATCTACTAGTAACCGTAATTGTATACTTCGTATTTTTTGGTATTATGAAAATACATTCACAAAATAGAAAAATTTGAAAATATAAGAAAGTAGAGAGAGAGAAAAAATAAATCTAATAGTCATTCCACCTAACACAATCTTTGTTAAGCCTTTGTTGTTTAAATTTTTTGGTAAAGCTCTATTGATAATCATAAGGGGTTTTAGTAAAATGTAATTATTCTATTGCATACATAATTTTTACTATATTTTTCTTCTAATATTATAAGTATTCCATGTTTTACATACTTTTCACCAACACATCAATCTTAATCACCATATGTCAGTGATTCTCCAACATACATAGGTTATACCTGTTGATATTCACTGTAAGACTATGGTCCCGAACCCCCAGGCCTTGGGCCAGTACCGGTCCATGGCCTGTTAGGAACTAGGCCGCACAGCAGGAGGTGAGCGCAGGTAAGTGAGCGAGAAGCCTCATCTGTATTTGCAGTCGCTCCCCATCGCTCACATCACTGCAGAAGCTCCGCCTCCTGTCAGATCAGCAGTGGCATTAGAGTCTCATAAGAGTGCGAACCCTACTGTAAACTGCGCATGGAGGGATCTAGGTTTCGCGCTCCTTATGAGAATCTAATGCCTGATGATCTGAGGTGGAGCTGAGATGGTGATGCTAGCGCTGGGGAGCGGCTACAAATACAGATTATCATTAGCAGAGAGGTTGGACTGCACAATAAATGTAATGTGCTTGAATCATCCTGAAACCCAGTCTGTGGAACATGCAAGCGTACATTCCCTGGTGGCAAAAAGGTTGGGGACCACTACCGTAAGAGGAATTTAAAATGAGAAAACTTTTAAAATATTTATTTAATAATTCATTTGAAAACCTCATCACAAGCATATTACATGTTAGCATAAAGTCTATTTTTATGAAAATAACTGTATTTTATAAAACAAAAAATAGAGAAAAGTTTGAGTTACAATTTTTAAAAATCTCTCAATATCTAGTTTGATAAAAGTTTGGATTCTCATATCTTATTCTGCATTCAATCTGTTGAATTCATGTTGTTTTGGTTGAAATATATGGAGAAAATACAGTGTTACAGAGATGTGCACTAGAAAAGAGAGGAGTATGCTAACGGCCTTTTGAAATAATTGTGGGCATCCTTAATTTTGATTTGATACTTCACCAACATCCAACAAGTGCAATTTCTTAAGAGTTAGTTGTAATATAGAATCTGAAACCATAGCAATGAACTTTTCATACTCCATTACATTAAAATTCATTGATTCATCTTGTAATTTGAATGGATCTTTCACCTATGTGTGATCTTGTAACATCATGTTTTGGTCATTTGGAAAATATTGGTTCACTGAGTTATGTGAAATTTCCAATATTAAAAAAACATACTTTTTAATGTCAATATATCACTACTGATCTCATCAGGAAAAGGTCTACAAGTATTGGAAAGCTTGTCTGTTCACAGTAGCGGATAAAAATATTCTGAAGTTTTAATTTTCATTTGAAAGCTTGAATTTTATCATTGGTAACAAACACTGTTATTTCCCTTGAAGTGAGAGGCTTATCTTGTTAATTTAGAGAAACTGTCCGCCAACTACCCAAGTCTGAATAATCAATTTTAATGGTCATCCTCCAATAGAAAAATGATGTTCCCTGAAAAACATGGCTAATTCAGCTTACAACTGTAACAGCCATTCAAGTGATTGTCCTTGAGACAATTAATATACATCAATATGCAGAAGTGCTTCATGTATAATTGCAATTTTTTCACACATAATATTAAAAATATGTATACTTAAGGTTTGAAATTTAATAAAATTAATAACTTTTACTATTTCAGCAAACTCTTTTACTATTTCAGCAAAATTATTTCACATTTTAAAGTGAAACTGGCATTAATATTAATTTAATTTAATAAATTGGTTAATTAACTAATTTGCTGTGAATGTGTAGTCACTAAGAATGTAACAACAATTACCGTAGTTTGGTGTTACTGCCTTGATTTGTACTGAGGAGCCACGATGCTTTTGCGCCATTGGTGCAAATGTCAGCACAATTGTTTCAAGATAAACCTTAAGATTCTAAAAGTTATTCAAGTCTATTTTTTAAAAAGTTATTCAACACTGAATATCACAATTACTACTTGTGTTTGTTATCACACATTCGGGTAAATAATGATTTCTTTGATGATTACTTGGTTCTGGTACCAGATGAATGCAGGCAAAACAGCAAGTCCAGCCATGTCTGTAGCTTTATCCATTTGTAAAACAAAAGTCCAATTCTGCAGACAAGATCTTAATTCAGTCTTTACTTTGCAGCTAAATCTTTAATTCAACAAGCTGCTATGTCACTAGAAAGAGGCAGTGCACTGATTTCCTTTACTGACTTTGCATTTAGCTGACATTCAGCAAAGTCAATTCTACAAGGCTTCATTGGTCTCAGTTATTATGTGGGCTTCTCTAGTCAAAACAATATGATAACTGACCTGTAAGATGCTTCACTGACTTTTTCATTTGAGTTTGAAAATCTGTACCACTTTTTGGCTTTTAAAAAATTCATGTCTGCATTTTAAAAACTCAATTTCCTTTTCTTTAATGTGTGAATGACTTGTCCCAAAACGGCATCACAATTTAACTGGCATGATGATACTTTTTAATGGTATTGCTGTATAAGATAATAAGGTAAATTACTATCATCTATGCTCTGAGAGAAAGATAGCTTTTATCATATTTTTTTCTTTAAGAAAACTCTCTAATGTGTCATTTTAAAAAGTTTATTCCAGGAACCTCTTATACTTCCTGGATTAAACTTACGCCTATTATCCAAATTGAGGCACCACAAGATCGGAAGAATGGGCTCCGCTTGTACTAACCGCCAAATTGGTAGTAACTAGCGAACACTAGGGGGCTCACATGGCAGTAATACTCTCCAGGGATTAGGGGTATTTGGGAGACGGTAAACCCGCAACTAAAGGACATGGAGAGCATTGTAGGGGGGATGGGCATGGCTTTAACCCTCGCTTGGGTGAGGCAAAGACATAAAGTGTAACCATGTTTGTACCCTCATACTACCCTGAAATAAAACAAAATAATAAAAATGAAAAAATAAATAAAGAGCTCTTCTTTCTAAGTCAACCAAATGTTATATAAGGTCTTTAACACAAATATTTTGATGATCTCAGTAATCACCAGGTATGGAAAAATAGAAATTAAGAGAGACACATGGATACATTATGAAATTCCCCCCCACCAGAAAAAAATATATATATAGGCCATGCTGAAACTAATAAGCGATCCTGAAATGATCACCCAGCCTGTACAATTATCATCCTCGGCCCATGATTTAGTTGAAACAGAAAAAGAACCCCACGGATTGTCATCTAATTTAGCACAATTCTGAAAAATCTTTCTATTTAAAGTTAAATGACTAGTTGTGAAAGAGATACTTCAAAGAAAGGCACAATAAGGTAGGAAAGAATAATTCATGATTTCAAACAGGCTTAGCAAAACAGAAAAAAAAAAGAAAAGGAGGGGCATAGATAAACTATACAAAAACTTAGGCCATAACAGAACAGTCACTTGTGGCCTCTGAACCTAAGATGTCTGAAGTCAGGTATTGTAGAATATGATTTTGTACAGGTAGAGTAGCTTAAAAACAGCCTAAGTTCTCCATAGGCCTCATTCAGGTTTCAACTGAAGTATATATTCTCTAACCAGAAACTGAGAGAAAAAAAAGAGATGGTTACTTATTTGGTTGTTATGAACAAAGGAATAAGTGACACCAGCTATTTCTCTTCAAACCCTTGGCCCCAAGGTCAAATAATGACACAATCCAGAGGTTTTGTTAAGAAATGAATGATCATTGCTTGCATTAGGTAATTAACCCCCCTTGCTTGACCATGCTGGTACCTGTCTTTCCTGGCCTGGAGATAGACAAAGATATTGTGTTGCTTCCCAGTGTATCTTGCTGCAAATGAATGTAACAGTAATAACAGCCCTAGACCCTACAACAGTGTTCTACATTAGAAAAAGTTCTGTTTCTCACAGATCCATCTCCTCAAGAATAGTAAATGGGATGGTGGTTGTGGTTGACCTGTGTATCAGTTTGAACTCAGTGATTAAAACAGAGCCACGACAAGTATTATGGAGACAAGGTGTTTAATGTAGTATTCAAGCTTACACAAATGTGTGACAAACCAGGAAGTGAATGTCTGGAAGGGAGGCACTGGGGGATCAGAGGAATATCCTTAACTTTCTTATCCAGAGCACTTCCACTTGAAGTATTGACACAGGTGGACAGGTTGGAGCTTGCTGGAAAACCTGAGAATCCCTGTATGTCTGATTGCCACAGTTAGTGTGGAGGAATATGTTGAAAGGTTCAGGAAAGCCACAGCCTCAGTAGACCTAATGCCAAGTATACCTGGTGGTATGCTTGTAGCCCCAATGGGTCAGCAGGGCCAGCATTCTGGAGAATGAGTTGGATGTGGAGTTGAGAAGATTGAGGAAAATCTGGGACATACAAGGCACCTAAGCATCTTTATGTGCTCTGGAAGGTAAAGTGCTCTTCTTTTGTTATGTTTTCCAAGTCACATGAGTACATCTCATTGACAAAACCTAATCCTAAAACCACTTAGTGTAAGAGGATTCTATGAAATTCTCAGCTTCTGGCAAGAGAAGTGGTGCCAGTCCAGTATAGTCCAGTTCTTCATAGACTCATTCATAGGATTGGCTCTACTTACTGCTTTGTCAAGGCAATTTTGATAACTTAAAGCAATTTTTCTGCTCAGAGTACATTGTACAAAATTATTTTGACTTCATGCTGTTTATTAAACCAAAACAATCTAAATCTAAAATATGCTGTGACTTTTTACATCTCTTTGCAAAAGAGAAGGAAAATCACAATACTCTAGATAAGAAAGTTAAATGCAAAGGCTGACACCCTGATTTGCCTTTTTTATCCCCATTCCAAGTTTAGAAAAACACTAAGAAAACTTTAAAAAGTCTCATGCACTTTTTAATATTAAATTCAAGATTGCCACTCACAGATTTTGACTTCTGACCAAGATTGGAGTAGCAGGGACTACCTTTACCCTCTTGCCTGAAATAATCCCCCAAAGAGGACAGAATATATGAAACAACAGTTTTCAAGACACTGGGCACTAGGCAACAGAGGAAAGTGATATTGTTAAAGAATTGAGCCCTACAATTGTCCTAGCTTACAGTGTTGAGAGTATCTAGGCCACAATACAGTGAGTTAGAACCCAGGTAGATAGAGCCTGACAGATTCTCTGGATTAAGAAATGACTTTAAATTTCCAGGGAGATCAAGGCACATAGTCTTTTCAGGACAGAGTACTGGAGAGGAAAGAGCTGCACAGAAAGGACTCTAGATCTGAGGAATCTACCAAATGCCAGGGAAGGAACCACCCAGAAAATATTAGAGGGAAGAGTACCCTGCATTCACACAGGATGAGTAGTTGTGCCTGTATGCATTCATAGATATTGGAAAAAAACCTCATGATTCGCAGTATTTGTTAGAGTACCCAGAAAGGTCTTACATCAGTAGTGGAGCATAAATAGCCTTAGATCAGGGTTTCTCAACCTTGTCACTGTCAGCATTTGGAGCCAGATTTTCTTTGTTGTGGGGGGCTATCCTGTGCATTGCAGGAATTTACCAGCATCTCTGGCCTCAATCCAATAGATTCCAGGAGCAACCTCTCCCCATTTCTGACAACCAAAAATATCCCAAATGTTCCCACAAAGTTTGGGGGACAAAGTCATCCCTGATTGAGAGCCGCTGCTCTTAAACACTGCTCTCATCCAGCTTCATAAACCTTAAAAGTGAGACCTGAGAGGATCAAACTGTTTCCAGGTAACTACATCACAGAACAAACCTCAATAATATATTTATGGAAATACAAACATGGCACTCAGCAAGGTGAAATTCACTGTGTCAGGTCTCAAGTCAAAAATTACCAATAACACAAAGCAGCAGGAAAATATGTCCTGTAGAAAAATCAACCAATTGCAATAAATGGAGAACAGACACAGATATTAGAATTAGAAAAGACATAAAAGTAGTTGTTAATATTGTATTCCATATGTTCAAAAAAAGGAAGCAGAGACATGGAATAAAATGTGACCATTTGAATTTTTAGAGATGAAGACTAAGATTTCTGAAATGAAAAATACACTGGGTATCTGACTTGGGTGGAACAAAGGCAATATACGTAACCTAAACATTTGTACCCCCATAATATGCTGAAACAAAAAAAATTAAAAATACACTGGATAAGATTACAGACATCACAGAAGTAGAGATTACTGATCATGAAGACACTGCAGTAGAAACTATCCAAAATTAAGCACATCAGTTAAAAGGTAAAGTGTTAAATGTCAAAGTGGATTTTTTAAAAAGCAAGAGTCAACTCTGATGCCTTTGATAAGCCCATTTTAACATTAATACACAAATTAGGTTAAAAGTAAAAACATCAGAAAATATACCATGTGGACACTGATCAAAAGAAAATTAGAGTACCTGTTGTAATAGATGAAGGAGATTTCGGAGCAGAGGATATTGCCAGGCATAAAGAAGATTATTTCATAATGATAAATGGGTAAATTAATCAAGTGTCAGGGTTTATAGTTTAAGGCTAGAGGATAAGGTTAGCAGTTTAGGGTCAAGGGTTAGGTTTTGGGCTCCCTTTGGAGCCCACATGGTGTGGGAAGAAAAATAAATGAAATACTCACTTCAGATTTGTTGGTACTTCAGATTCCGGTCTCTAATCTGCCTGTTAACACAATTTTTTAGTTTTCAAATTAGCTGCTTCATACATTCTGTCCAGAATTTGTAGTGACATTCCATGGGAGACACACAGTAGAGTGTGCTTTCTCTATCTTGCCAGTGCAAAATTGTTGCCAGTTATACAGTGAGAGATGAGAAACGTAAACCGCGAACTTTGGGTTTATCAATTATGTATTGCTGCATAACTACAACCCCAAAACTTAGTGGCATAAAACACAATGTTTTATTTCCCAAAGTTCATGTTGAGGTTTCAGGTTTGGGATTAGGGAATTGGATTCAGGTTAGGGTTCAGGTTCAGCATGAGGGTCTGTTTTAGAATTAGTGTTCACATCAGGGATTGGGTTGGGATTGGTGTTGGGGTTTGGGTTCAAACTCAGGTTGAGGATTTGGGATTGGAGTCAAGTTCAGGTTGGGTTGAGGTCATGGTCAGAGTGTAGGCTTGGTTTAGGATTGGTCCAGTTATAGGCATAGGTTCAGGTTTAAAGTTTAGGGGTTTGGATGAGATTCTAGTTCAGGTTCAGGTTTGGACTTAGAGTTTAGGAGTTCTCTTTCAGGTTCAGACTCTGGCTCAGTTTTAGGGTTTAGGTGTTTGAGTTCAAGTCTGGGTTGAGGTTTGAGTTCTGAATTAAGGTTTATATTTATGGTTAGGGTTTAGGGTATAGAGTTTGGATTAAGGTTAGTGTGTATGTATGTTGAGTTTGGTATTTGGTCTAGGTTTAGGGTTTGATTTGGGCTCAGGCTTCGATTCTGACTTGAATTTGGTTTTAGGGTTTATGGATTCAGACTTGGATTCTGGTTCAGTTTCAGAATTTAGGTTCATATTTGGGTTTAGGATTTTGGGTTGGGGTAAGAGACAGGGTTAGAATGAAGTTTGGTTCTGGGTTGGAGTTGGCGTTGGGGTTTCAGGTTGGTGTCTGGTTCAGTTTGTGGTCTGTGTTCAGGCTCAGGCTTTGATTCCAGTTCATGATGGGGCTCTGACTAGAGCTCAGTTTGGGATGGAGCTAGTGCTCTGGCTGAGACTGAGGTTGGGGCAGAGTCTTGGGATAAGGCTAGGTGCAGGATAGTTCTCCAGGTAGCCTTGGGCCATTCCAGTTCCCTCTCCTTTCTCACTTGTGGTTCTCAAGAATAATTTTAGAATGTGTTGGGAATGCAACATTCTGAGCGAGATAAGGAGGAGATGGCTAGAACAGCCTGGCTCTGTTTTAGTGCTCCTCACTCAGGACAGGATGTGCTACAGTGCTTTAGACCAGTGGTTCCTGGATCCCCCAGGGTATAAAACCCAGGGAAGACTGTTTTCTAGGGTCCCTTAGCTGCAGTGCAAGTAGGACATGTGCAGACGAGACTCCATCTGCCCTGGGCAGCTTTTTTGAGCCTTGGGGGACTGGCTCACAATAAATCCTAGCTTTCTGTTGTCCCTTGCTTCCTACCTGTAGGTACTAAACTTGCTTCACGGAAGTGTGTGTGTGTGTGTGTGTGTGTGTGTGCAGGTTTTACTCAGACAAGTTCGTAACCAGTACACAGTAAACCTGCTTCACACTAGCTTGGAGCTAGGGCTGGGGCTGGGACTGACATTGGGATTAGGCTGTGGTTGGATTCCAGCTTAGGTTCTGATTTGGATTTAGGATTTACAGGTTCAGGTTCAGGCTCTGGCTTGGTTTTGGAGTTCAGTGTTTTGGGATCAAGGTTCAGGTTTGAGTTCAGATTTACAATTTAGGGTTTCGGTTCAAGGTTTGGGGCTTATATTTAGGGTAGATGTTGGAGTAGGTACAGATTTATAGTTGTACAAGTATAGATATGATTGGAGTTGTGGCGGTAGTGTTTGGGGTTTAGGTTGGAGTTTAGGTCAGAGTTGAAGTGAGGGGCTGTATTCGTACTCAGGGTTGGAGTTGAACTACAGCTAGGGTTTAGGCTCAATTCAGACTGGTGTTATGTCTGCGACTAGGTCTGGGCCTAGAGTCAGGCTGGGATTGTGGCCGTGGTTGGATTAGGATCAGGGTTGGTGTCTGGGTTGGGGACAGTATTCTGGTCTGGATATGGACTGGGATTTCAATTCATGTTTGTGCTTGGGCTTTTACTCAGGTTTGGTTTTAAATTTTAGGCTAGAATCCCATTCCAATTCCATGTCAGAGTCTAGGAGCAGATTTGTTTGGGATTTGGTTTCAGATTAGAGTTAGTGTTAGAGTTTAAGTTCAGGGTTTGAGTCATGTTTTGAGTTTAGATTTAGATTGGGTTTCTGGCTTGGGCTTGGGCTTGGGCCCAGATTCTGGCTTTCCTTTATTTTTAGGGGTTTTGTTTGGGTACGAGTTCAAGTTAGGGTTTCTGTTTGGCTCCATGTGAGATTCGGCGCATAGGTCAGGTATTGGGTGCATGGTTGGAGTAGGAGTTCAGGTTCAGGTGTGGTCTGGTTTGGATGCAGAGGTCAAGTTGAGTTCAGGTTTGGGTTTAGGTATTTGGTCTGGGGACAGTGTTGGTTCTAATTTGTGGTTGTGGTTGAGCTTGAGGTGTGGTTAAGGTTAGAGTTTGGTTTTCCAACTTGGGCTCAAGTTTGGACTAGTTCTCTGCTCATACTAGAGTTGGTAACCTGGCTGGGGATGGCACTTTGGCTGCTGTTGAGGCTGAGTTTGAGTTTGGGACTGCGGAAAGGGTTGGGGTCAAGGTTAGTGTTGGGATCAGGTTCTAGGTAAATGATCAGGTCAGGGTTTTGAATGGGATAAGCATATGATGCCTCAGCCTGGATTTTTCCTCAGGCTTGGTTTAAGTGTTTGAGTTTCATATTAAAGTTAGTGGTCAGGTTTAGTGTTCAGGTTATGTGTGGGGTTTGGGTTTAGGGTAAGGGTGCCAGTTCAGATTTGGATTCATGCTTTGGTTTTCTTTGAGGGGCTAGGATGAGATCAGGGTGTGGCTTGGTTTTTCAGGTTTAATGTTTTCAGTTCTTGTTCAGGTTTAGAATTCAGGTTCTGGTTCAGGTTTAGGGTTAAGGTTAAATTTTAGGGTTAGAGTTCAGGTTCAGATTCTGGTTCAGAGTTTGTCTTTGGGTTTGAGTAGGCTTTATAGTTTAGGATTGAGGTTTGTATTGTCCTTTGGGTTTGCCTTTAGTGTTTTTATGTGAGATCTGGGTGGGAGTCAAGGATTATTTTAAAGTATAGGGTTGCTGTTTTGGTCCAGGTTGTTGTCCATGTTCATGTTGGTGTAACATTTGGGTTCATGCTCAGGTTTGTACCAGAGCTGAGGATAGGGCTTGGCTTGAGTTGGTATTGGTATTGGAGCTGGTGGTGTTTTTGGCTAGAACTTGGACTTGGATTGGGTTGGGGCTGCTTTGGATTATTGTAGTGGTTGGATTAGGGCTGCCATTGGGTTGGGGTTGAGGATAGCGTTAGTCTGAGTGTGGATTGGATTTATGGTTCACGCTTGGGCTCTTTCTTAGGCTCGGCTTTAGGGTTCAAATGTTTAGGCTCGGGTTCTGATTCACGTTCGCTGTTCTATTTTTAGTTCGGGTTAGGGTTAATGTTGGAATGAATTTGGGATTTGGGTTGATGGTCAGGTTGAGATTTCAATTGTGGTTCTGGGACCTATTTTTAGGGTGTAGAGATTCAAGTACATGTTCTGGTTCACATGTAAGAATAGTGTTCTGGGGTTTGCGTGGGGTTCAGGTTTGGGTTAGATTGGAGTTTGTGTTTGAATTTGATCTTGGACTCTCAGTCATGCTGAGTTTCAGTGTGTAGGGGTTCTGGTTAATGTGATGGTTCAAGTTTAGCATTCCACTTCAGAGACCAGAGAGTCAACTACACAGAGATAGAGAGCAGAGCCATTAGCCCAGAGGATGGTAGAGGCAAGAGTGCAGAGGATGGGTCCTGAGTTCAAAGGGTACAGGTGCCTTGGGGCCAAAGAGTGGCACTGCTGGCCAAGAGGCAGATGCTAAAATTCCTGGCCCCAGGAAACACAGCCCTGGAGCTAGAGGAAAGGGCATGAACCCAGATGATGAAGTCTGGGAAACGGAGGGCTAAGCCACATGACCATAAGCAGAGGCCTGAACTTCAGGCCCAGATGAGGAGTCTCAGGTTCAGAGATAGGAGCCACGAACACAAAGGGAGAAGTGACATACCCAGAGGCACAGGCCCAGATGTCGGTTTAACTGTTAAGGGTTTGGGATTTGGGTTGGAGTTTAGGGTTAATGTTTACGGGTAGGATTAGGGTTACAGTTATGGTTGTAATTGGAGTTGGGTTTTGGTTTGGGCTTGGTATGGTTTGGGTTTACATACAGATTTGAGTACTGACTTAAGTTCATTTTTAAAGTTTAGGAGTTTGGACTAGGATTTTTGTTCAGTTTTACTGTTTGACTTCAGGTTTGAGCTTGGGTTTAAAGTTTAGGTTTTGGGTCAAGTTAAATTATGGGTTTAAAGTTTGAATTTGTGTTCAATTCTGGTTAAGGATTTAGGGTTCATGTAAGGGTCAGAGTTAAAGTCATGGTCTGTTTGGAATTCAGAGTTTGGGTTTGGGTTTAGGGTACAGGGTTTGGGTCCGAGTTCAAGATTGAGGTTTATGGCAAGGGTTAGGGGTGGAATTGGTGTTGAGATTTGGTTCATGTTTGGATCAGAGTTCATATCCTCGCCTGTGTATGGGCTCTGATTGAGGCTTGATTTTAGGGTTTAGGGGTTAGATTAGGGTTGTTAACTAAAAAATAGCAAAACATGAGGTTTATACTTTGAAAAAAGAATATATTTATTTCTTGTGAAGAGTTCTCAATCTACAGTGACCATTCTGACAGGCTGAGAAGCACTGTTACTGCCACAAGCTAGGAGCACATGTTTCAAGGGAGAAATAAAACGGAATAGAATTTTATACTCAGTGGGGTAGCTAAATATACATATTTAATAATCTATAGGAGGAGTCATGAATATTTATGAAAAGAAAACACACATGTGTAATTGTCTTTTATGCCTCCTATCTTGTCGTGGCTGAGAACTCAGTTTTAAGATTTTTTCTGGGGTCCCCTTGGAAAGAGGGTTAGGGTTAAGGTTTAGGGTTAAGGTTAGGGGTTACAGTTAGAGTTGTGGTTGTAGTTAGGGTTAGGGGTTCGGAATTAAGGTTGGGGTTAGGGTTGGGGTTAGGGTTAGGGGTCAGGGTTAGGTTTAGGGTTTAGGGTTAGGGTTAGGGTTTGGGGTTAGGGTTAGTGGTTAGGGTTAGAGTTGTGGTTGTGGTCAGGGTAGTGGTTAGGAGTTAAGATTGGGTTGGGGTTAGGGTTGGGGTTAGGGTTAGGGTTAGGATTAGGGGTTAGGGTTAGGTTTAGGGTTTAGGGTTAGGGTTAGGGTTTAGGGTTTACAGTTAGGGTTAGGTTCACGCTGAGCTCCCATGGACATTCAGGAGCAGCGAGTGAGGACAGCCCGAGAAAGGAGGGCCCTTGCCCCTCTGTGGAGATTCTCCTCTCCCTCCCTCCTCTTTTGCATTGGATCAATTAATAGCACCCTTTCTGAAGGGATGTGGCTCTCTCTCCCCGTCATGTGCTGCCTTCCTGGGTCTCACACCATACCTCAGATCTTGAACATGAAGTTGATAAGTGTGACTGAGAACACCCCAGCAAGTCCAAATCCTGTGTCTTGTACTCCACATCCAGGACAGGTGCTTGGGCCCTTTTTTGGAGTTCTAAATCTTGTGGGTACACCCTTTGTCCAGATGTGTGATCTACGGGAGCAGGGTATGCCCAAAATCATGAAAAGGCCTCTAGGTGGAGTCAGTGGTGAGCAGGGCAAGGCCTCAGAGCCCAGCTGGGACCCTGCACAGCCCTGTTCAGCAGCAACAGACACACACTTCCTTGCTGTTCTTTGTACTTAAACAGCAAATGTTCACTAGAAACACACTCAGATGCTCTCTGTCCTTCTCCCCAAACACTGGACCAAATCTGTGAAAGTGTTCCTGCTGTCGGTCTTGATTTTAATCACAACACCGTTCATTGTTTTGTCACTTCTATATACTTATTTGGAAAGAATCAAAAACTAGAAAAATGGAAAGAAAACATTAACATAACTCTGCAAAATCAAACCTGTAGAAAGATGTCAACTTCTCATTGTGTGTTTTTGTGACCTATGTGAAGAGATGCTCCTGCATAGACTTTGTCCAGTCCAGGTGGCCCTGCAGATGACCTGCACCCCTGCTGCTCTTGACCAAATGCCTGACCTCCGGGCCCTCCTGCACCAGGCTCCTGGGCATCGTGGTGTGAGAGAGGCCTAGGGAACTGCCACGGGCAGGTTTTGTGAAAACAATTTAACACAGCAACTGGGTAGAAAGCTGATGTCAGTGGAGAACATGAGATGAGATGCAGCAGGACACTATGGTCAGAAACACGGCAACCATTGTCTTCTTCCTCCCCTGAAGGGAAGGGTTCCTGGGGAAGCTCAGAGAAGCAGACAGTGTGCTTGTGTGAGGCGTTTTCAAGTGTTCTGTATCTGATTCTCAGGGATGTGTGCCTACCAAGTAGAGCATAATCTCTATTGCATGTGAAATAAGTCTCTTTCCACATAATCCTGAAGAGAGGGACAGGCTAACAGGGAAGAGGGAGACACTAGACAGGAGGGGTGGGATGTGGGGCAGCAGGGCAGGAGGGAGGGAGCCCTGGCTGAAACTCAGAGCAGGCAATTGATGGAGGAGAAACTCAGCTTCCGCAGCTGAGGTTGGGCCCCACATTGTTCCTGTAGCAGGCAGCAAAATGAAATCTAACCTTGTGGTCACTCTCAAAAGTGGGAAACCGTACTCAGGATGTTGTTCAGTGTGCACTAAACACTGGGAGGACCCTGTGTTATGAAGAAAGACAGTATTTAGACAAGCCGATTCTGATGTGTCCTCCATGTTTTGAAATTTGATGATCTCTTTGTTGAATTCTTGGCCTCTATGCCATGATTCTTCTCAAAGAAACTGTGTGTGATGTGTATGTGAATGTGTCTGTGTTCACAGGAGATGTAGTGTGTGCAGTGGCGTGTTCAGTGAGTGGATGTCATTGACCCATAGGGCTATGCAGCAAAAGACATACATTTAATAGAAATAAGAGACACAAGAGCACCACTTGGTCTCGGCATTCAGCATGATTGTGACCAAACCTTTTTATAAAATTTCCTCATGTGAAAGCACAGCACTCTGAAACTTTAAAGGTAATAGAGTGTTTTATTTCAATAGAATAAAATTAAACAGGGAGCTTGGACTGTGCATGTGATCACTGTGCTCATGTTGCAAAGTGGAAGGACGTGTATTTTGATACTGATGTGATGTCTCTTGTTCCCCTCACCTCTGGCACATATTATATTGGGTGTCCAATGTATCCATTCTGTGCAGAACCACAGTCATTTCCCTGGGCCGTATTTGGTCCAGAATCCTCTTTTCAAGACCCACACAGCCTAGCTGGCTTGTCTAGAATCTTCTAGGCATTGAAAGTGATGAAAATTACATGAAAGAGAGAAAGGAGATATTATGTCTTGTTTTCCTGACTTTGGGTTTTGTATCTATACTGTCATTTATCAAAGTGTCATGTTTCCCCTGAAATCTCATAGTGAGTTACCAAATTTGAAATGCTTCTGGAACCAGTCAAACAGTGGCTATAGTCTGAACAAGTTATGCGTGCATGTAAAATATATACATATATACAAGTCTGTGCATGAAAATGTATATCTTTGTACTTTTGATACAATTTATTCATTTGTTAATTTTTAATTATATAGGATATGAAGCAAAGGTTTGTTGCAAAACTTTATAGATAAGAACAGTGTTAAAAAAAAAGGTCATCCGAAACATGAATACAACTGGGACTCACTTAAAAAAAAATTGTGTGATTGACTAATTTGCTTCCTGAGTACTATTTATCAGCCAAAATTTGGATTCTGCTATTGTTTCTATAATGACATTTTGTATGAAGCAAAGTCCTTGGATTAAATAAAAACTTAACAAAAAATTCAAAAAACAACCCCCCCATGCTGCTGTTGCTGTGCGCAAGGGTGTGAGAATGGCGTGTCTTGTGTGCCATGTGGGCTGGGGGTGCACTGCTGGGAAGGCTCAAAAGAAAATGGGAACTTCTGTAAGTTGTGTTTGGGCCCTGTTTCCAATTCAAGTGTGGATTCATGCAGAGAATGGGGTGAAGATCCAGGCAAACACTTGGCAAGATCGGGCAGGGTAAACCCTCCTGAGGTTGGGGTTGGGGTTCGACAAGGTTTCAGGAGGCTGCAAGAGTCTGGGATAGGTTTAAAGATGAGAAGTTAGAGCTAGAGTCAGGGAGAATGAGATAATGTCTATATAGGGGGTTGAGGCTTGATTTGGGATCAGGTTTGGGGATAAGGGTGGGACAAAGTGTTAGACTATGAAAGAAAGGCAATTAAGGGTTAGGGAGAGTGTTAAAAATTAATGTTTGATTCAGAGTTAAATTAGGGAGAAGTTGAAAATAGGGGAAAAGGAAAAGAATTGGGGATCAGATGAAAATGTGAATTATGGTTCCAAAACACTTGAAAATAGAATCAAGTTAAAATTCAAAATTGGGTCTTTGCCTCACCCAAATGCAGGTTAAAGGCTGCATTCAGAAAAGTCCTTTGACATTTGAATGCTTGACCCAGTTCCCACTTTCTTTTAAGCAAGAAGATATTTGAAAGAAGACAGATCTTTCATCAGATTATTTTTAGTCAGGGTGGGAAAGGAAACTGGGAAAATGGTGGGAAATGGCAAGTATGAAAGATTTCAGACAATGTTTAAACTCACTGAGGTCTTCATGATCTGGTGATGGGGTTTCATTAATATTTGATATAGAATTCCTAGAAAGCTTGGCACATACATATTAAAATGTTAGCACATATTTTAATATTGTATTTAAATAATAGTTGCTTATTAA
>CAUYSK010073519.1:0-32014 GCA_963575035.1 Avahi laniger | reverse complement strand
CATAATGTCTTCAAGGTTCATCCATATTGTAGCATATGACAGGATTTCCTTATTTTTTAGGGCCAAATTATATTCCATTTTATGTATACACCACATTTTCTTTATCCATTCATTTATCAGTGGACTTTTAGGTTGCTTCTACCTCTTGGGTATTGTGAATGATGCTGCAATAATGACAAGTGTGTAACTATCTTTTCAAAATGCTGTTGTCAATTTTTTTGGATATATATTCAAAAGTGGTATTGCTAAATCATATGGTAATGCTATTTTTAATTTTTTTCCATAGCAAATGCACCATTTTATACAACCACCAGCAGTGCACAAGGGTTCCAATTCTCCACATTCTCACCTACATGTGTTATTTTGTTTTTTGCTTTTTTTAAATAGTGGATATCCTAATGGGTGTGAGGTGATATTTCATTGTGTTTTGATTTGCATTTACCTAGTGATTAGTGAAATTGGGCATCTTTTTATATGCTTATTGGTCATTTGTATAACTTCTATGAATGAATATCTATTCAAGTTTTTTGCCCATTTTTAATTCAGCTATTTGTTTTTCTGCTGTTGAGTTGTATGAGTTCTTTATATACTTTGGATATTAACTCCTTATCAGATACATGGTTTGCAAAATTTTCTCCCATCCATAGATTGCCTTTTCCCTCTGTTGATTGATTCATTTGCTGTATAGAAGTTCTTAAGTTTGATGTAGTCCCATTGTTCTATTTTTGCTTTTGTTACCTATGGTTCAGTGCCATATTCAAAAAAATATTGTCCAGATCAATGTCAAGAGACTTGTTTCCTATGTTTTCTTCTAACAACTTCACAGCCTTACATCTAATTCTTTAATGCATTTTGAGTTGATTTTTGTATATGGTAAGGGGCCAACTTCATTATTTCATGTGGATATTTAGTTTTCCCAATATCATTTGTTGAAGAGATTATGCTTTCCAAGTTACATAGTCTCAACATCCTTACTGAAGACCATTTAACCATATACCTCTGGGCTCTTTATTCTGTTTCATTGGTCTATATGTCTGTCTTTATTCCACTGCTATATTTCTTGGATTACTGTAGCTTTGTGATATGTTTTGAAGTCAGCAAATGTGAGGTTTCTAGCTTTGTTTTAATTGCTTGAGATTGTTTTGACTATTTGATGTCCATTGAGATTCATGTGAATTTTAGATTTTTTTTTCTATTTTTGCAAAAAAATGCCATTAGGACTTTGGTAGGGATTGCATTTAGTCTATACATTGCTTTGGGTAGTATGGACACTTTACCACTATTAATAAATCTTCCAATCCATGGATATGGGGTGTCTTTCCATTTGTTTTTGTCTTCTTTAATTTCTTTTAGCAATGTTTTGCAGCTTTCAGTGTACAAGTTTTTCATTCTCCTAGTTAAATTTATTCCTAAGTATTTTATTCTTTGTGATGCCATTGTAAATGAGGTTGTTTTCTTAATTTCATTTTTAGATTATTCATTGTTAGTTTATAAAAACAACTTATTTTTGTGTGTAGATTTTGTAACTTTGCTGAATTCTTTCAGCAGTTTTATAGTATTTTTTGTGATGTCTTTAGGGTTTTCTATGACATTTATAAGATAATGTCATCACCAGAGAGAGTTTTCCTACTTCCTTTTAGATTTGAATGCCTTTTCTTCTTCTTCTTCTTCTTCTTTTTTTTTTTTTTGCTCTGGCTAGGACTTCCAGTGCTATTAATATGTTGAATAGAAGTGGCAAAAGTGAGCATCCTGGTTCCTGATCTTAGAGGAAAAGCTTCAATTTTTTCACCAATGAGTATGATGTGAGCTGTGTGCTTTTCATATATGAATTTTATTATGTTGAAGTAATTTCCTTCTATTCCTAGTTGTTGAGTGTTTTTATCATGTAGTGTTGAATTTTAACAATTGAATTTTTTGCATCTATTAAGATGATCATGTGGTTTTTATCCTTCATTCTGTTAACGTGGTCTATCACATTTATTTGTATACTATGCAATCTTTGCATTTGAGGAATAAATCCCACTTGCTCGTGATGTATAATCCTTTTCACGTGCTGTTGAATTCAGTTTGCTAGTATTTTGTTGAGGAATTTTGCACCAGTATGTGACGGTTAATTATATTTTTTAACTTAACTGGTCTAAGGTATGCCCAGGTAGCTGGTAAAACATTATTTCTGGGTGTGTTTGTGAGAGTGGTTCTGAAATAGACTAGAATTTGAATCAGCAGACTGAGTAAAGAAGATTGTAATGCAGGTGCAATCAATCCATTGATGGCCTGAATGGTACAAAATTATAAAGAAAAAGGTATTTTCTTCATGTTTGAGCTAGGGCATTCTACCTTCTTCTGCTCTCAGACATCAGTGTTCTGGCTTCTGTGACTTCAGACTCAGACTGGGAATTACATCATTATCTGCCCCCCCACTTCCACCTCTGTGATTCTTAAGCCTTTGGACTTGAATTTACACCATCAGTCCCCTGGTTCTCAGGTCTTCAGACTTGGACTGAATTATACTATTGGCTTTCCTAGTTCTTCAGCTTGCAGATGGCAGATAATGGGACTTCTTTGCTTCCATAATCTCTCTCTCTCTCTCTCTCTCTCTCTCTCTTTCCATACATATGTAACCACCTAATGGTAGCCAGAAGAGAATAGATCATCTTGGTTGTTTTTCTGGAGAACCCTGGCTACTAATACAATATTCATCAGGGCTTTTCTTGAAGTATCTTTGTTGGCTTTCCTATCAGGGTATTGCTGGCCTCATAAAATGAGTTTGGAAGTATTCTTTCCTCTTCAATTTTTTTTTTTTGCAAGGATTTGAGAAGAGTTAGTATTAATTCTCCTGTGAAATTTTGGTAGAATTTTCCAGTGAAGCCATCTGGTCCTGGGCTTCTCCTTGTTGGGAGGTTTAGATTACAGATTCAATCCCCCTACAAGTTCAGATTTCCTATTTCCTCAGATTAAATTTTGCTAGGTTGTATGTTCCTAGGAATTTATCCATTTCTTCTATGTTATCCAAATTTTGACATACAGTTTTTTATAAGAGTTTCTTATAATCTTTTTTATTTCTGTGGCATGAATTGCAGTATCTCTTTAAGGTCTAATTTTTGTTATTTGAGTCTTATATTCTTTGTCTTAGTATAGCTAAGGATTTGCCAAATTTATTGATCTTTTCAAAAAAACAACTCTTATGTTATGTTGATTTTCTATTATTTTCTCTGTTCTCCATTTGTTTCTGGTCTAATTCTTATTATCTCATTTCTTTGGTTAAATTTGGGTTTAGTTTGTTCTTCTTGTTACTCGAGTTGTAAAGTTAAGTTGTTGATTTGAGATTTTTATTGTTGGTGTTTACTACTATAAATTTCTCTCTTAATATTGCTTTTGCTTCAAACATAAATTTTGGTATGTTGTATTTTTCATTTCATTTGTCTCAAGATATTTTTAAATTTCTCTTGTAACTTTTTTCTTTGACTCATAGGTTATTCAAGAATATGCTGTTAAATTTCCACATATTTGTGAATTTTCCAATTTTTCTTTTGATTCTTAGTTCCATTTAATTGTGGTCAGAAAAGATACTTTGTGTGATTTCAGTCTTTTAAAATGTGTTCAGACTTGTTTTGTGATCTAACATATGACCTATCCTGGAGAATGCTCTTGTGCACTAGAAAAGAATATTTATTCTACTGTTGTTGGGTGGAATGTTCTGTATATGTCTGTTAGATTCAATAAGTATATATTAACAGTGTTGTTAACATCCTCCATTTTCTTACTGATCTTTTTTTCTGGTTGTTTTATCCATTATTGAGAGTTAGGTATTGAAATCTCTGAATATTATTGTGATACTATTTGTTTCTCTCTTTAATTCAATATTTGCCTCACATATCTGGGTGCTCCTTCTGGTCTACAAAATTTCTGCAGAAAAATTAGCTGATAATCTTTTGGGAGCTTTCTTGTATGTGATGAATTGCTTTTATTCTTGCTGCTTTCAAGATTCTCTCTTTGCCTCTAATTTTTGACAATTTGATTATAATATACCCAGATGTGGGCCTCTTTGGGATCATTCCAGTTGGAATCCATTAAGCTAATTGAATTTGGATGTCCATTTCCTTACTCAGATTTGGAAAGTTTTCAGCTATTGTTTCCTTTAAACAAGCCCTCTGAACCTTTGTCTCTTCTTCTTCCAGGACTTCTAGAATGCCAACATTTTCCCACTTGATGGTGCCCCATAACTCTCATAGGCTTTTCTTCATTCTTTTTTCTTTTTGCTCCTTTGACTTGATAATATCAAATAAGCTGTCTTTGAGTTCCCTGATTCTTTATTCTGTTTGATCAAGTCTGCTGTTGAACTTCTATAATGAATTTTTGAATTCAGTTATTATATATATATTTTTTTTTGATACAGAGTCTCACTTTGTTGCCCTGGCTAGAGTGAGTGCCGTGGCGTTAGCCTAGCTCACAGCAACCTCACACTCCTGGGCTCAAGCGATCCTCCTGCCTCAGCCTCCTGAGTAGCTGGGACTGCAGGCATGTGCCACCAGGCCCAGCTAAATTTTTCTATATATTTTTAGTTGTCCAATTAATTTCTTTCTATTTTTGGTAGAGACGGGATCTCGCTCTTGCTCAGGCTGGTCTCGAACTCCTGAGCTCAAACAATCCGCCCGCCTCGGCCTCCCAGAGAGCTAGGATTCCAGGCGTGAGCCACCGCGCCTGGCCCAGTTATTATATTCTTTATCTCCAGAATTTCTCTTTTTTTAAAATAATTTCTATCTATTTCTTGATATTCTCAGTTTGTTTAGGTTTCTGTTTTTTTTTTTTTTTTTGTAGCTCATTGAGCTTTAACAACAGTTATTCCAAATTTGTTGTCAGGTAATTCACAGATCTCCAGAGTTGGCTTTTGAAGATTTATTTTTGCTTTAATTGAGCCATGTTTCCCTGTTTCTTCACATGCTTTGTTATTTTTTACTGGGATTTATGTATTTGATAAAGCATCCACTTCTCCCAGTCTTTATAGATTGGCTTTGTACAGGAAGAGACTCTCACCAATCCTCCCAGCTCGATTCTGAGGCCTTTCAAACTTTTTCTGAGGATGCATCTTCTCTGGGATTGTGTATGTAATTTCCTAATTAAAGATGTATGCTGGGTCCATTTTCAGAATCTCATAATATCTTGTTCCCTCTGATGACTTTTACTGAAGGTTTTTTGGTGCTTCAATAAGCCCCAGACTTCTCCTTTGTTCTTAGCAATCCCCAAGCATACAAAGTACGCCAGATCCTCATCAGTGCTTGGAGTCAGATGAGGCAGAAACCAATCCCTCAGGTAGCTCCTTTAAACCCATAATGTTGGATGTGTGTTCCACTCCTCTCTCTCACAAGACAGAAACTGTGAGTTGGGCGTTTTCTCTCTGTTACATGAAACTTTGCCAACTTGGAGGAAGGGCTATCACAAATAAAATGCAATTACTTTTCTTATCTCTTTGAATGTGTTTGTTCTTGGCTTGACACTTGCCTGGGGTACGGTAACTTCCTAACTGGTTTCTGGAGTTCTCATAAAAGCTTTTTGGAAAATATATTGTTATTAAGTTAGTGTTTTAGTGGAGGAATGAGTTCTGAGGCTTCTTATTTCACCATCTTGCTCACATCAGTTTGACAGTTTGATTTCTTTACACAAAATCTGAATCATCCTGAGAATAGTCCTTGAAATAAAATAACTTGTGGGAAAGTTTTGACAGTGAATCTTATATACTCCTCACTTGGAATACAAATCCTGTTTTTGTTATTAAAATAAATATAGAAAACTCAGTGATGGCTTTCAGTTATCAAGTTATATACAATACCTGTCACATAGAAGGTGCTCAACAAAAGTTTGATTCCTTCTCCTATAAGAATAAAATGTTTCAATGTAAACATAATTTCATTGTACTTTGAAACATTGAAGCATCATTGAAACATTTATAATTTAGAAATAATTTTACTGTAGCTTACTTATGATAGGTTAGCAAACTGAGAATTAGATTTTATCAAATGTGGTATGAGTTAGATGAAAAATTTCATTTTCATCTATGATAGTTAATTTATGTGTCAACTTGACCAGGCCAATATTTGAAGAAACATCCTAGGTGTATCTGTGAAGTTGTTTTTGGTGAGATTAACATTTAAACCAACAGACTTGAGTAAAGCGGATTGCTCTTGCTAATGTGGGTAAGCCTCATCCAATCAATTTAAGGCCTAAATAGAACAAAAAGACTTACCCTCTCTTGAGTAAGAGAATTCTTCCTGTTTAACTGTCTTTGAACTGGGACTCAATCTGAAACACTGGCTCTTCCTGTGTCTTGATTCTTGTAGACTTTGAAGTGTAACTCTGTCATCAGCTCTCCTGGGTCTCCAGTTTATCAACTTACCCTAAATATCTTAGGGCTTTTCAGCCTCCATAATTGCATAAGATGGTTCTTTATAATAAATCTGTATCTTTCTTTTTGTCTATTTATGTATCTATCTATTTATTCATCTATTTAATTGATTCTGTTTTTCTGGAAAACCCTGACTAAGGGGTTCACCTAATATGTTGTGGTACAGAGAACTCTAAAAAAATGTTCATCATAATTAGACTAGGAGACATCTTACAAGGACCCCTAGAACATATATTTAGGGTAAGCACTATTTTATCTGTTTCAGTAGTTCATGGACATATTAAACTGTTCTAATATATATTTCTGCAGTTCTACACAACAAAATTTTAGCCTCAGATTATAACAATAAAGTTCAAGGATTAGAGAAAGTTGCTTCTTTCTTGTTACTTTACTATTATTTATTCATATATGAATGTACATGTATAATAGATCTCAACATTGGAAAATATTCAAAGGTTGACTCTATTTCAATTTTTATTTCTGTTACATTGCTAATTTTTATATTTAAAAATCAACCTCTTGTCTATTATTTATCCTGGTTTACTAATAATTTTAAAAGTCAAGACTATATGATATTCGGATGATTGTTCAGACTATTTGTTACAAGTAAATGTGCATTGATATTCACTTTGCAATAATGCTAACTTCATAGGGAATGATAGATTCTTCAAAGTACATAATTGAACCCTACACTATATAAAGTAAAAAAATGCTGATAACAAATATCTTCGCTTGTGTTTCGTAGACACAGGTTTAATAGCAGAGAGAGGTTTTTCTTTAATTCTCTGGTAAGGCTATCAATTTTGGAATTTCATTTTATTTACTCCTTACCTAAAATTATATATGTATTTTTCTGAGGCTTTGAAAATTTGCACGATTTTATGATAATTTAGATAGATATTGTACCTAAAAAAGCAGAGTACAATCAGAGATATCAAGGTCATTAGGGACAAAAAAATTTTAAGAAAACCTGCTACCAAGATTTGCTTTGCATTCATTCTTTTATTTTAGCATATACTTGTTAGCCAAACTTTTCTTTCTCTATGAAGTTTCTTTAAGAAGTATTATTAACTATCACATGTTAAAAAAATCACATTAACTCAAATTTCAATAGGAAAAAAATTATATAATTAATCTGATTAATTCTCCATAGTTCTTCATGGATTTGTTAATGTTAATTTGAGTGAAATGCACTTATTTTGTCATAAAAAATCTTTAAAAGGGTTAGAAGAAACAATGAGACCCAACAAATGTCAGAAGCCTCCAAGCTAAAAGCCACCATGGCAACAAAATCATATTCTAAAGAAAGTGTCAGAAATTGTACATATTTTATTAGATGAATTGATGTGGCTGATTAACACTGTAGGACGGAGGAGAGAGCAAAATGTTAGCAGCAACATAAGAAACAACAGGAAGGAAAATACCAAAACATAAAATAACTAATGGAAATTCTAAGGCAAACCAGATCATAAACCACAGCAAAATAATCTATATTATTTCATATGTTCATCGTAATCACTATTTAAATACAAATCTTTAATTAATGATTTAGACAAGGAGCTTTCAAGGAAGCTATGAAATAAAATCCAGACATAAAGACATTTTCTGATGGAACAATGTATCAAGACCTCTATTATTATTAGGTACAAACTGGTACCATTTCAACCTCAACCACACTGAATTTCTCCAGGGATCAAAATTAGAACACTTTAGCAATGTAAATTAAGTAGAATTTGATATTATTTAAGCAAAAAGTTTCCAAATTAAATGAAATAATTTATAGATTTTCATTCAATAGTACCTGTTTAATTTCTTATAGTGAGGATTGCATACTCCTTGGGGGCATACATACATTGGTTTGCTGGGGATGCCACTCAGAGATTGAAGATACAATTCATCTTCTCGGAGGATCTAATTTTCTTTGAGATTTTTTAATACAGTTTTCCATTTTCTCCCCTTAAAAGATTTTGTCCCATGCTAGAGCAAATAAAATATGAATCTTTTTTTACATTTTCACTTTTATGAAGATTTTTGCATTAGAGTGTGAAAAAAGAAAGAAAACATGAGAAAGAGAAAGAAGAGAGAGAGAGGGAGAGGAGAACATTTCAATGTGCAGTGAAAGATTAGAAAATTTGGTACTCCTATATTCTCTTAGAAGTTGACATTATTACTACCGCATTCTCATCAAAGGAAAACGCAAAACTACATGAATCCAACATCATTGTGCTAATATGCTTACAGACGAAGCAGTGAGCTTGAACAGAGATTTCCTACTGAGATATGTAATATTGCATTGCTTGGTGTTTGAAAAAATACTTAAGACAGATTAGTATTGAAATTGTTTTTGTTTTATTCTTTTCATAAATCAGTTCAATTAATTTCCTGCAATAATCATACTTCATTAATATTTTGTTTATAAACTCAATTGTCTAAGTTGACTTTCCCTTCAAGTTCAGCTAATGTTCTTTATAGAAATATAGAAAAGTGGTACTATGCCTCTTCCTTTTACCTCAACAACCTTGCTCCCTGAAAATACACACACACACACACACACACACACACACACACACTTGTGCTCATGTATGCCTCTGAAATAAATACTAACCCAAACAATTTCTCTATCCTTTGGAAGTCACTGGCTTAAGTAAAACTAGTGAATGAATAACTGTAAGAAAACAAATATCCATATTTTGCAGGAAATGCACTTGAAGTTTTGTTTGCAATTATATATAGAGAAAAATATTGGCTACAAGAAATATTACAGTAGAAAGCATAATCAAAGTGAACATCTTATTTTCTGAAGTATACCTCTAGGTCAATTTCTGAATTCTCTTACAGTGTGAAGGTCATAGTATTGGGTAAAACCTGGTGATGCCTTGTAGCAGAGAAAAGGATATATTTTCATATGCTCAAAAGGCACTCTAAAGCAGCTGGCCATTTTCATTTAAAGTGTTTATGATTTTGCTCATGGATGTATTATAACAAAAATTAATTACCTTGACTAGTTTCTCTCCAATAGGACTCTGAATCCAGTCTTTTTCTGACTAGCAACTCTACATCTTTACCCAACTGCATAAACATTCAGACCCTACTTCAGGTGGGACTTATGTTTGTAACTCCTCAGTACAAAATATCTTCTTTTGTGTCTGAGGCTCTTATTTTGAGCATTCTAGTTAGAAACAGTAGCCAGGTGCAGTGGCTCACAACTATAATCCTAGCATTCTGGGAGGCCGAGACAGGAGGATCTCTTGAGGTCAGGAGTTTGAGAAACAGTGGACCATTATTTGACACTCCTTTAAAACACTGGATTATTGGTTTATTGAAGTTATTTTAAAAAGAATTGTTCTTCATTTTCCTCATGTGCCTCATTGGTCTTCATTTTAGAGACAAAATGTCTGAATTAAGGAAGTTAGAATGAGAAAACTTAATTGGAAAAATTTTCTTGGTGTACATCATAAAAGCAACTAAAGTTTAGAAAGGTTTTTCAACAAATGGAACTCGCTTTCACTGTTGTTGATTGATATCAACTTTCTGGTAAGCTATTTGTCAGTGTCAACTAAATCTGAACATATGCAAACCCCATGTTCCAGCAAGCAGTTCCAGCAACCACTCATAGTTAAGGAATGCAGACAGCTTCCATAAAGACATTGGAAAAAGCAAAAAATGGATTCTTCCTGGGGGGCCACCAGAAAGGAATGTAGTCTTGCCGGTGCCTTGGTTATAGCCCAGTGAGAACCATTTCATACTTCTGATGTCCAAAAGTGTAAGATAAATATGCAGTGTTTTAATCCACTAAATCTGCAATAATCTATTACAAAAGCCACAGAAAACTAATACAAATCTTTTTACTGGAAGTGGGTGCTGCTGTTACAAATACCTAAAAACGTGTAAGTGACCTTGGAATTGGACACTGAGGGGAAGGTGGAAGAATTTTGAGAATTATTACAGGAAAAGCCCTAGATTACTTCTAAATATAGATGTTAACAACTCTGTTAGTGAGAAGTCAGAAAGAAATAAGGAACATGTCATTAAAAACTGAAGAAAAAGGAAATTCTTGATACATATAGTGGCAGAAAACTTAGCAGAATTGTGTTTTGCAGTTATGTGGAAAGTAGAACTTTTAAGTAATTAGCTGCAGGAGATTTCCAAGAAAATGTTGAAGATAGGCCCTGGTTTCTTCTTGTTGCTTATAGGAAAATGTGAGAGGAAAGAGAGAAAATGGTGTAAACCTATTAACTACAAGGACAAGGATTTGATGACTTTGGAAATTCTCAACCTATCCAGACTGCAAATGATGCCAAAATTAAGAGAGTCGCTGTCAGGAAAATGTGCTCTGAAAATAAGTAAACAAACAAACAAAAATCAAAATCCAAAACAAGTGAGGCTGGGGGATGGACACGCTTGAAGCTCTGACTTGAGTGGGGCAATGGCAATATATATAACCTAAACATTTGTATCCCCGTAATATGCTGAAATAAAAAAAATTAAAAAAATACATTTATAGTTAGTAAAAAAAACAAGTGAGAGTGTGATTGGACAACATTTTGCTAATCTCATCAGAAGTCAAAAATAGAGAAGTCTGAGAACAATCACACCTTATGCAGAGAACAGTAACAGTTTCAATGACTGCAGACTTTTCATCAGAGATAATGGTAGCCAGAAGAGAACAGATCATCCTGGAAGTGCTGGTTTCTAGGAAGGAAGATCTGTGGAGGAGCCTCTTGTGTAATGGAGAGAATTTGTGTGACATACATGGGACACCCAAGTATGGGTCTTGAAAATTTTATACCAGCAGAAACACTGCCAATTTGAATAACAGAGGAAAGAGAAAGTACAAAATAAAGGTAGGCTGCTAGTCTCCCACAATTCTATAGGTAAGATGACAAAACTACTCAGCTGCAAAGACATGTTATTTTTCACAAAAAGGAAGGATTACTCTGGATCCTGATCCCAGAGAGTGATGTGCCAAATTATGGAAGACTCTTTTCAGGTATTGAAAACAAATGAAATTTGCTTGGTTGGATTTTGAAATTGCATGAGACTGGTGACCTGTCTACCAAGTATTCTATATCTATTGGAAATATTTTTAAAGAATGAAGACAAGTTAAAGACATTTTCAGACAAAAGGAAACAAAGAAAATTCCTTGCAAGTAGAGTAGTACTACAGAAAAATGCTAAAGGACATTATTCTGGAAGATGGCAAGTGATACCCGAGGGAAACTTGATTCTTCAGGAAGGGATAAAGCACATCAGAAATGGTAAATACGTATATAAATATAAGAGGCTATTCTTTCTCCTCTTAATTAATTTAAAATATAAATAATTGCTTAAAGTAAAATTATAACATTTGATTGTAGGGTTTATAACATATAAATGTGATACACATGAATGGGATAAAGGATGAAGAAATAAATGGATCTATATAACTACATGATTTTTATATTTTATGTGAAATGGTATAATATTGATTGTAACTAGATTGTGAAAAGTTGAGAATACAGTCCCTAGAGCACTCACCTAAAAAATATTTCAAAGAAGTACACCTGAAAAACCAATAGATAAAAATTATTATCAACAAAAGTTTGGAAAAACACAAATTTATGTAAGTAGGACAGCTATGGAAAGAAATTGGTCATCTAATTTTCACATTGCAATGGGAAAGAGAAAATATTTATTTCTCAAATATTTATTAGCTCTAAGGCCTTAAACTTTAGCAAGAAAAATTTAAATCTCGTATACTAAAGACTGTAAGGCATGTTGAACATTGTAACTCTATGTAACGGCAGAAAATGGCCTGCATATCTATTTAGGTAAAAGTCAAACAATTATTAGAAATATTTATAAAAATACTGCCCTTGTAAAAGCACAGAATGGATGTGGCAATCATTTTAATTTTTTTTTTCTAATTGAGGATTAAGGGATTTATCATTTTCAGAGGTAAAACTCTACATCCTTACTTCTGGGGCTTCATTTGATAATTTAATTAGTTAGGCATCATTTAAAACAGATGTAGTATAAATAGTGATAGAAAGAGTGAAAAAAATGTTCTTAAAGGGTGAATTTAATTCCTAATAAAACAAGTGGAGCCACAATCTCAATTTTTTGTCCATGAACAAAAGCCAAAATTTCATATTTTCTTAGGTACAATGGCCTCTGAATTGACAATGATATTTTGTATGTAAGTCAAAAACTCAAAATAAGTCACTTTGCCATTCTCTTCTGCAGTTATTTATTTGACATTTCACTGAGTCCAGAGGTTCCTGAGAACAAAATTTAAATATTCCAATTATTATGACATTTCCTTATGCAAACAAACAAATACTGAACTGTGATTGAGATAAATTCAATATCCTGTTCTGATTCAAAGCCTAGACCTTAATAAAACTGAAAAAATGGATATCTCATTCTGTGTCTTACTTCCCTGATGATAAAAAGGAAATTTTAATATAAAATTCAATCTATAGGTTAGTTTTTCAAAGCAACCAAGAATAACTTTGAATCTAGAAAATAATAACAATAGATAGAGAAGAAAAGGGTAAATGCCAAAGGAGAAATGTTGAATATGTTAATATATGTGGCCTGATGTCAAAGTTCTACAAAGAAAGTCCAGTGAAAGAATTTCTAATCCAGCATAATGTTCTCCAAAAACTACAACCCAATGTATGTTATGCCTCAATTAAACAATAACAAATACTATAACCCAGTATTTCAATGATACAATGTATTCACATATTATAAAAATCACTCTTTTACTTATCGACTTGTATGGTTAGTTTTAAGGCATGATTATTGCTTTCAATCTAGAAAGAGAGTTGATCCCTTCCTTGATTCTTTGGGAAGGGATAAAGCAACTACCCATATTTCATTAAAAAATTTCCATTTTCACTTTAAAAATGCATATGCCATCTAAAATGTTATTAATATAAAATAATACACTGAGATAAATTATTGTGATACTGATTTCTCAGCAAAGTCCTAGATCTACTCAGTGCATTTTGAAATTTTCTTTGTTACTTTTCATGCCAAGTATACACTTTTCATAAGTGATTACTTCTGAAAGAATGCATTCTTAGGAACCACATTTGCAGAAAAAATTAAATGTTCATATTTCTCTCTTTTTGTTATTCTTGTTTTTTTTTTGTTTGTTTCTGTTTTGGTATCTATTGGTTTACTAATGAGTTATCAATTTAGTCCAAGGCATAAATATTCATGATTTTGGTCTCTGGATGAAAATACACACAGAGTAATATCTATTTTTTTCCTAGCTTTATTAAGGACCGGAATTGAAATCTTAATGGGGGGATTGAGCTTATCTCAATCACAAGTAAGCATTTGTTTGCCTACATCAAGACATGGCCTAGCCTGAATGAATTAAGTTAAAGCTCAGTGGCTATGCCTGTGTAAATGCAGCAGGAGGGAGGGAGGCCATGGTGGAGAGCAAACAGGCTCTGCCTCAGAAACCCCGTGCTTCTCTTGCACTTGTAGCACCAGATGCCATGTCTTCAACAGCTTCTTAAATTTACTGAGCACTGTTGAATCCTGAACCACAAGTAGTATGCCAGGCTGCTCCAAGGACAGAAAGGTAATATGAGTTCATTTCCTGAAACAATTACAGTTTTGTTAATATGCTTTCATTGTGTGATTGTTTGTATATAACATTTGATTTGGTAAGTATTAAGGGCCTTATTTATGGGCAAAGCATGTTGAGGTATGTTAAGATAAAATGATATAATCCATCTCCAAGTTGCTTCTAAAACAATGAGTATTGTTATGCAAGGTAATATTAAGGCACTACCTACAGCAGAATTTTAAAATCAGGATGAATTTACATGCAAGGTAACTATGTTAATTATACGTACTAATCACCCTAGCAACTATATCTAAGATGCTACTTTGGGTACTAGCAACAGAAACAAATGAAATCAGTAGAAACAACAGAAAAACGTGTAATTTGTTTGCAAAATTGATTGTGCAGAAAATAATTGTAAGAATTTAGAGAAAGAGGAACACTTATTAACACTTATTAAGGCAGGTGTTAAACAAATGCAAGTAAAGAAAGATCTGTTTGCTTTGATAGAACTATATACATGGAAAAACTACTCTCAAGGGCAATGTTTGTCAAATTTTAATGTGCTGAGTGAACCTCCTGGGGATCTTGTTAGAATGTAGATTCCGATTTATTAGATCTGGGTTGGATCAAGGTTCTACATGTCTAATAAACTCCCAGGTAATGCCAAAGATGTTGGGCTCACAGACCATATTTTAGACCAATTTATAGACCAACTCCTCTCCAGCCTATCCCTCCCTCAGAAATTTGATTTATATTGCTCTCTGACATGTTGATAATGATGTTGTTTTAGGCAGGAGCTTAATCTTTAGAAGTAAATGTCAATGCAATAGATGATACAATTCCTTAGCTGTAAAACACAAAAGAAAGAACATTTGCTTCCTTCAATTTATGACCTCAGTAATTCCTTAGGATTTTAGCTATAAAAACCAATTAATGTCATAAGGCTCTGAGGATAACATTTTTTTTTTTCGTAGTTCTCCTGTAGAAGCAACATTCTATTATTACCTCATTCCTGTGGTCTGTGGAATGACATACTGCATGTTAAGAAAACAGTTGTCTGGTTGGCCTTATCTCCAGATCCTGAGTCAAGCCAATTTATGAAGTTTTAGACTGATTGGTCATTTACTTAAGAATAATGTGCTACAGCGATGAACAGCAATAATGAATTCCTGTGCCAAAGTCTCTTAAACTCAATGAAGGAAATGGACTGTTGAAGAAGGAAACCACTTGTCTGAGATCTGTGATTTTTGCAGTCCAGGTTTGCAAAGGAACTAGAAGCAGTTAGACTTATTACAAAGTAAGTGCTAACTTTTATGGTAAACCATCCCTTTATCATTCTTAGTAAAGATATCACACTTGGTTTTAGTGACAAAGGAGGCTATGAGTGCAGGCTACACAAAAGATAGCATTGTAGAAAACACAAAATATCTATCTTTTCCAGATAAAATTAATTTTATAAGCAACTGCAGGTACTTGCAGGAATTGAACCACATTCGCAAATATGGTACTTTAGTGCTTCAAAATATAGGTACTGATATACAAGAAAGAGTTCATGTGGGACATGGGATTAGAATAAATCTTTAAGAAGTAAACAACAGTTAGGAAGAAGGTGGACTGATGTGAAGGACATTTCATATAGGTAGAAAGACAAGCCCAAGAGGTAGAAAAGGTTAGAAAATATTAGTGCTGTCTTCCCAGGCAAACCGATGTAACATGGTGGCTGAGGGAGAAGTTTTTATTGACTCCATCCCCAGTACAGACAATTAGGTTTCAGCAGACATTCATAGGGGATCACGGGCCACAGTGAGATAGGCCTATTCAGGTTTGGGCACATGCTTTAGGTATACAAACTTATAGTGCTCTATGTATGACTTTGCTCAGTAAAGTTGTGGACTCACATTCAATAGTTGTGTGTATTTCTCAAGTCATTAACTCCTTTATCCACAAAAAATCATTTTAAGATATACTGAAAGTAATTAGAATAGGGCCTGAGTTTGGGGGGCGGTGCAAAGAATTGATTATAATTCTTTCTCCTTTTACTATTGTATTCCTTACTAAAGGAGTGATAAAGTAACACTACACTTTACCAGTTTTCTTTATTAGTAGCAGTATTTTACTTTGTAGCATTGAAATACTGAAAAAATTTACTTGAATAATAAAAATAATAGTGATATTGGTATTGCACCTTGTGGTAGGCAGAATAATAACCACTGAAAGATTTTCATCCTCTAATCCCCAGATCCTATGAATGTTACCTTACATGGCAAAAGGGATTTGCAGATGTGCCTAAACCCGGAGAATGTACACCACCAAGAGTGAACCCTAATGTAAATTACGGGGATGATGTGTCAATGTGGGCTCATCAGTTGTGACAAATGTACAACACTGGTGGGGGATGCTGACAATGGGGGAGGCTATGCCTGTTTAGGTGTATATGGAAATCTCTGCACCTTCCTTTGAATTTTTCTGTGGGACTAAAATTGCTGTAAAAGAATAAAGTCTTTAAAAAAACTTGGCATAGAGATCATGGACATTTAAAAGACATTAAAATACCTTCTTCACTATTAGTTATTCCCAATTTTTCTATTTTAGGCCTATTTATTATCAAAAAAAAAAAACATCATTAGGACCATGATTTCTTTTGGAAGATATTTGTCATGTGTCATAAATCTGTATGACTGGTTTTAGATAAGGGCATTAATTTTAAAAACATAGATTATTATTTGCTATTCTTTCTATTTGTCATAGTATGCATTTGGAATACAAATTATGATAATTTAGTAATCCATATTCATTCTTTACTGGAACTAGACAAGTTTGCTTGGAATTTTTCTTTTTATTGGAAAACATTTTAATTAGATACAACATAAATATATTTGCCAAATTGTTTTTCTGAGAATTCTAAGATAATTTTTTCCTGCTTGTCTCCATTCTACCTAATATTCAGCAAAAGTGAACATGATAAATTAATTTCTTAGTTTCATAAAATAGTCCTAGGTAGAGCAATATCGTAAATAAATAGAGCAAGACATAAAAAATGCCGAGTCTGGAGAAATAAAAGGCTAACCTAAACTGTAATTCCATGCAAGCATTCACGGAATCAATGGAACCTGGTACACACCATTTTTACTGTTAATAATAATGTCCAAGGACTGTGTTTTAAGATCTTCAGAGGGTAAAAACTTAATGCGGGGACGTACCTATTGGATTATGTAAGAGCAGGTTAGGTGCCTTTTATTTCCTTCTTAGAGATATGGATACAGGTTGTAACGTTCTCTAAGATGTTACATTGTTTAAATACACATATTTACATTGGCACATATTTAGGAGAAAAGTGGTTAGCTGCATATTCTAACAGTTTTAAAACAAATTTTATCTTTTGGTTTAATAACTATGCATCACCAGCTGATTGCAGTTTTGTCTTCCTCGTTAATGTTGAAATAAATTCTTTGTAGAAAGCAGTTTTGTTTTGTATATGCCACAAAGAACAGGTATAAATGTCAAATCTATGTTATACAAGGCAATTAAGTCTAACATTTTAAACTTTTAAATCATGTTCAAATATATCTACTTCTACATTTCTAATTTTTTAAAAAATGGATTTTATTTTTTAGAGCAGTTTTAGGTTCACAGCAAAATTGAGTGTAAGGTACAGAAATTTCGGATATACTATCTGTCCCCCATACCTAATTTTAAATGTTACTTTATTTTGATTATAGTAGTCCCCTCTTATCCATGAAGGATAAATTCCAGGACCTCCAGTGGGTGCCTGAAACCATGGATGGTACCTAACCCTATACATACTATGTTTTTCTCTATATACGTACCTATGATAAAGTTGAATTTATAAATTAGGCACAGTAAGAGATTAACAATAACTAATAATAGAATAATTAAAATAATATATTGTAATAAAAGTTATGCAAATGTGGTCTCTCAAAATATCTTATTGTACTGTATATCTTCACAACCTCAGAATAAGATATTTTTCTTTCCTTATTAAGTCAAGAACTTTCATCTTTTCACTCAAAGAAAGCATGGCTTCTCTTGGGCATATATGAATTTCCATCATCATTAATCTTGTGATTTGGGGCCATTATCATAAAATAAGAGTTATTTGAACATAAATATGGCAATACATCGACAGTCAATCTGATAACTGAGAGGGCTACTGAGTGACTAACGGTTGGATAGCACAGACGGTGTGGATACACTGGACGAAGGGATGATTCAAGTCCTGGGGGAGATGGAGTGGGATGCTGGGAGATTTCATCACGCTACTCGGAACTACATGCAATTTAAAACCTATGAATTGTTTATTTCTGGAATTTTCCATTTAATATATTTGGATTGAGGTTGACTGAGGGTAACTAAAACCACAGAAGGCGAAAGCATGGATAAAAAAAAAGGACTGTTTAAGTAATACAATGGTCTGGGTGTGGTGACTCACGCCTGTAATCGTAGCACTCTGGGAGACTGAGGCAGGCAGATTGTTTGAGCTCAGGAGTTCGAGACCAGCCTGAGCAAGAGCGAGACCCCGTCTCTACTAAAAAAAATAGAAAGAAATTAGCTGGACAACTAAAAAAATATATAAAAAATTAGTCGGACATGGTGGTGCATGCCTGTAGTCCCAGCTACTTGGGAGACTGAGGCAGAAGGATTGCTTGAGCCCAGGAGTGTGAGGTTGCTGTGAGCTAGGCTGATGCCGTGGCACTCTAGCCCAGGCAACAGAGTGAGACTCTGTCTCAAACAACAACAACAAAAAATAGAAACACGATGAATGGAGAAAAAGGATTCTAGAAATGTGGGAGCCTAATGTCCGCCACTTTCCTCCCACTCTCAATATCAAATTAAATTCGTTCGCTTTTCTGAGTCTGCCATTCAGACTGGCTAGGGGATTCAGAGAAAAATTCATTAGATGGCTTTCATCCTGTTTTGGAGAAAGGCCTGGAAAGCAGCCTTGGAGGGCTCTAGGGTAAAGATCAAAACAAAACTGTTTTAGGAAAAACTTCATCCATGAAGATCCCTGGAATTTCAGGAAAGGAAGATGACTGATATTTATGGTAAGAGTTCATCAGGTCTCCATGTTTTGTCTCTAGCGGGCCAAGGAGTAGCTAGACGGGTGAGCCAAATTCTCTGTCCCGAAGGCAGGAAGAGCACAAGGGAACAGAGAAGCAGAGAGCTGCCTTCAGATGCTTTGGAAGACTGGCAAGCTGACTGCTAAAATACCACTGACTACAAGAGAAGACACCAGAGCACCATGTGCCATTGACTCTCTGGACTTCCAGTGTTGAAGGAATTCTAGCAGATAGAACAGAATGCCATTCAATATATAAAGAAATGTAACAACATATCTAAGGAGGGAAGCAGCTTCAATGGGAGAGAGAGAGAGAGAGAGAAAGAATGAACTATTAGGAAAGATGCTCTAATGAAATAGAACTGCTTGAGGAAACATAAAATGATCTGACCAAACAACAACAACAAATACTTAAACCATCTAAGAACAGAAAAATAACTTATTTCTAGAATTATAAACATAATTTTTGAACATAAAAAATCAGTATATGATTGAATGGCAAGTCAAGTATTAAATTAGTGGGCTGAATAATACAAAGATATTAAAATCATGACATTAAAAAGGCATCAGTAGAAGATGGATTTGCAACTACATTTTAGTAGCTCTTAAAAAACAGGCATTAAAATGTTATTAAAACTGTATCAGATTATGGAAAGCTATAAAATATTATTGAAGGACATAAATATATTAACAATGAAATGCCATATTTGGAGAATATTGCAACTAGAATCACAATAAGGTTTAAATTTTTGTTTTTTTAACACATAAAACAAATATAAATTTCTCAAAGAAGAACAGATGTCTAAGATCAGCCAAGTGAATACGAAAAAGATTATTAAGGGAAGATTGCTTTAGCAAATAGCCCTTATTAAAAACAGATCACATAGTTGTGGTATAAGAATGAATAAAGAGATAAATGAAATAAAGATTCTACAAATTTTTTGCACAATACATGAAAATTTAATGTATGACATGGTATCAATTTGGTAGAGGAAAATGTGATTATTTAATAAAGATAGCTGAGTATTATTTCAGGATAAAGCTAAGTTGAACTCCTACTTCACATCATATGCAAAATAAATTCCAGATGGATTAAAGAATAGCAATTTTAGAAGTAAGCCTTGGAGGCTCCATGTAAAAGCTAAGGATAGATGAGATCTTAAACAGGAACAGAAATGTAGAAGCCGTAAAGAAAATACAGAAAGAATTCTTGCTATAAAATTTGCAATGAGGATGGTAGATGAAAGTCTAAAATCCAATGTAAAATAGTTAACAAATTGACAAGATGATGACAAAATGCAATAGAAACCTGAACTAGAAAAAATTATGGATAATCACTTCATGTGAGAGAAAATCCAAAGGCCAATAAACATAAAAGTATGATGAAACTCATTATTAATCAGGTGAATGCACATGAAAGTAACAATAAAATAATATTTCATGCCCATCAGATGGGCAATAATCCTCATTGCTAGTGGGGATGTCAGGGAAAATACAGTTTCATCTATTGCTTGTAAAAATGTACATTCTTACAGCTGTTTTGAGGGAAAGAAAAATTTAGCACCATTCCAGTTCAAAAGGTACATATCCTTCAACATGGTAATGCCAAGCCTGTAAATCTATCCTATAGCAATTAAATTCATTTCATTAATCTAATTCATTAGAATGGATGTTCAGGGATGTTGACAGTATATTGTAAATGCCATAGAGGAACAGCTGGATTAATTACGGCACATCAACAGCATGGAATATTAGGCTGTTATTAAAAAGATTGAATTAACATAGTTGACTTGCAGAGTCCCATGAAGTAGTGTTAAACAATAAAAGTAAGATGCAAATAAATGCATATATTATATTTTTACAAAACTAATAATGTCATCCATATAAGTGGGAAATTATAGAAGCAAATGTTGATAAATTACTATCTGAGAGCAGGAATGAAATGGCTGGAGGGTTATAGGACTGAGAGGAAGTTAAAAAACAAAGATAGCAGTAAAAAAACAGCATAACTTGTTTCCATTTCAGTAAAATCATACCTGTGTAAATAATGCATACACATAATAATTTGAATAATAATATAGAATTAGATCTAGCTGCTTCTCAAGTGATCATGATGAACTTAAATGAAAAAACGTATTGCAAAATAATGGGCTTAATAGAATATTATTTTGTTTAAAAAGAATCTAAATTAAAATTTAAACAAGTATAAGAAAAATGTGGAAAGATCCATCCAGGCTTGTTAATATTTTTATTTCAGTGAGATAAGAAGAGAGGTGGGTGGTTGAAAGCCAGGTAGAGACGGTTACTCTGCACTTAAACATTCTATTTTGTTTCACTTATTACAAAACAATCAAATAAAAACAAATTTTAGAAAGGTAGTACATGTATAATACAATTTAGACAACTATAAAAATTTAGGTAAATAAAAACCTATAATGAAGAAAACAAAAATCATCTAATTCCAGAACAAAGAAATACCTATTGCTGGCAACATTTTTGGTAAACTTTCTCTAGTTTTTTTTCCTGTTCCTGTATACATTTAAATGTGTGTATGAAATTAATATATGCCACTTTGCATGATCAGAATTCATATATTTCTCTTTATGTTTTGTGTTTTCTATATAATTAAGTAATCTTTGAAAATATTTCTCATATTGGTATATTTAATTTTATGAATATGTCATAATTTCTTAATTTGTTAAATCATTTTCTCATTTTTTAAACATTTAGATTATCTTATCATTTTTGTAATTCTAAACATTTCTTTTTATTTGACATTTGCATAAAGAAATGCATCCTATATATATATTATTTGAAATTCCAGACTTTTATGACATTCAACCTAAAAAAAAATAAAATAAAACAAATTTTATCATTTGAAGATTTCCCAAGAACTACTGCTCATGCCTCACTATTGGCCATTTTTCTCTTCTCCCAAAATGAGACTTGATTAGATTGGGAAAGAATCTCTCTATTCCTAATCAGATTATATTATCAACTTTCTCTTTGGGAAAGTGGGGAACCTTTGAATATTCACTATTCAAAATCCAAAACCAAAAAAAGACCCAACACATGTCAATGAGTTATAAAATATCTTTGATTTCACAGTTTTTTTCTTCAAAATAAATTTGTGGAAGTGAAAGTCTTCAGTTCAATGTACATAATTTTTTAATATAATTGACATGCATCATCAAACAGAACTCCAGTAAATTTGTGCCCATTAACCATCCTGCCAAAGTTATAAGATGAAAAACAAACACCACATGTCCTGACTATTAAATTAGAACCAACTGATCATCCCTCATGTGCACAGATGCAAAGTAAAACTCAATGGACAATGTGCACCACCTGAAGGATGGACATATTTGAAACTTGGACTTAGGGGGAGGGGGGGGCAAGGGCAACATACGTAACCTAAACATCTGTACCCCCATAATATGCTGAAATTAAAAACAAAAACAAAAACAAAAAAACTCAATGGAAATCATGCAGGTGGGAGTGGGGAAGAGAGGAAGGGTGACATCATACCTAACAGGTACAATGTACACTATCTGGGTGATGGACACACTTATAACTTTGACTCAAGCAGTACAAAAGCAATCTATGTAATCAAAACATTTGTACTCCTGTAATATTCTGAAATTTAAAAAAAATGAAAAAAAAACCCCAAAGGCATAATATGAAATTGCCTCTCTCAAATTATCATTATTATTATTTAAAATTTTTGTTAATTTGAAAGGCTAAACCAAGAAAAGTAGTTCATTAATCTTTCAATTTTCATTTCTTTGATTTTGAGTAAAGTTGTACATTTTCATATGTTAAATGATCATTTTTATATTTTATTTTATGAATTTTATATTCATGTCCTCCCATTTTGTATTTGTATGTGTATGTTGTTTTTATATTTTTAATATACTTTTAAGAAGAATAATATATTTATCTGGAAAAATTGATATTTCTGAATATACTTACCATGAGATTATTTTAATTTTAATTAAAGCAAATTGAGGGTAATTGCCAATGAAATGACATTTCACTGTCTGCTAGAAAATTACTGCTTTAAAATTCTACTTGAGCAAGATAAACTTGGAATTTTCTTTCAAAAGTAATAAATCTTCTTATATAATTAAAATATAATTACTATCCTTAAAATATTTGTATTTAAGGAAGAAGACGTTATTCAAACTTTATGCTCAAGAGAAGAAATTTACAATGTTACCAAATAGTACCTTCCTCCTAGTTCCAATGTTGAAAGCTAGAACTCAATTGTGGAAATAACATTGGATTTGTAATTCAAATCCAAACAATGACTATGTTGCTATCTTGGTGGGTGATTTGAAAAGTTATTTGCCCTTTCTGAGCCTTAATTTTCTCATTTACTAAATTAAAAAGTTCTATAAAGTTGGCATTCTCTCTCATTTATCCCGCTTTACTTCATACCACTTTTATATAATTCATTAGTTGTTTATTTAATTATCTGTCTACGGCCTGTCTCCTCCCCGTGAGAATGTCAAAGCCACTTTGGTTTAATGCTTATCTCTAGAGCTAGAAGAATGCTAGCACATAGTGAGTGCTCCATCAAAAAATATCTAAAGAATTAGCTGCCTGTTGTGTGCTAAGTGCTGGAAATTTGATGATGAATAAAACCAATGTTCCTAAGGAATTTATAATCCAGTGGATGAATTTCTGAGTGAAAATGCCAAAATAATATTTTCAGAGGAGAGTATATATTCCATCTCCAAATAAAATTATTAAATAAGGAGAACTTGAGCAATGAATGATAATAGTGTTTTCTTGTTTTGTTTTGTTTTATTTTTCGGTGTGGTGTGTGTGTTTGTGTGTGTGTGTGTGTGGTAAAAGAGAACTTGTGCCATGTCTTGCCCTATTTGAAAAAGAAAGTCAGGATGGTGAAAGGCCAGTGTTATGCTTATGTGATACCTGTGGAAAAAGTTATTATATTTGCTCACAAGGTACTTCAAAACACATATGTGATATAAGCATCAGACATAATTATAAAGTACACTCAGGAAGAACACAACTCAAATTTAATATCTTAGCATGTAAATTATCAAATTATTAAATAAATAACATCATGAACAGAATACAGCTAAGCACATCAATATTATCTTTAAAAAGTTAAAATAAATTTAGCTTACATTATTGAGACCATTGGCACAAACAAAAAGATTTTACAAGTTATCTTCACTTTTGCTCTTATTAATATTTTTGTTTCTGAGATTGTGCCTGAGTGAATTTAAGTTATCACTCCTTATAGGAAACATCTAGCATCACTCCAGATATACAGGTGGAGATAAAACCTCAGAGGCTTCAATTATACAAATCCACTTGAATAATGGAGTCCGTTAGTCATGCTTTGAAGCTAGAGATCATAAAGGCTTGTCTGAACTTGGAAACCTTGATCACAGCACTCTACTTTATTAAGACCCAACTACAGCCATCTATAAAGCATGTTTTTTCAATTCTGTAGTTGAATGTGTGCCCTTTGTTTCATGGTTCTCAGAGGAGATTTTCAGCTTTTAAAAATTACTTGGCTCTCGTCTCTGATAAAGGAAAATCTATTTTTTTCCTGGGGCAGAGTTCCTCATACACTAGAGAAAAAGTGAAAAAACGTTGTTTTCTAAGGAGTAAGTCTTAAAAAAGTTTCCTGATTTGTAATCTGTAGAGATTTCTAGTCCTTGTTTTTCCACCAGAAAGAATCTGGGTACTGTTTTGGTATAGAAATTTTGGAGTAATCACATATGTGGTAATATTTGATTTTACTTTCTTTGACTTTAATAACATAGTACTCGTCATTATTTTAGAGATTTTCCCCAGATAATTATTTTATTAAAACAAAATTTTAGATATCTGAAATTTTGATAATAGTCCATGTGATGTTTCATAGCTCACTTCAGTGTGTTGAGTCTCTTTATAAAAACTATTGTTCTCAGTGTGACTGTTGTTGGCGTACAGGAATGGTACTGATTTTTGTACATTGGTTTTGTAACCTGAGACTTTGCTGAATTCGTTTATCAATTTCAGTAGTCTCATGGCAGAATCTTTGGGAATCTTTGGCTGCAATATTTTAAAGCTTCCCCAGCAAAGATAATAGTTTCAGTTGCTCCTCATCCTCCTGCTTTTCTCTTTGAAACCTGTTTTGCTATTCTAGATTAGTTCTTGATTTTCCCCCAAAAGTTTAGAATCAGTTTTTTAAATTCCACAGAAAAAAAAAAATCTCATTTAAACTTTGATTGGTTTTGCATTGAATGTAGAGATAAATTTGGAGAGAATTAACATCTTAATATTGCATCTTCCAAACCATAAACACACCATAGTTCTCCATTTATTTAGATCTTCTCTGATTTCCTTTATCTATGTTTTGTAGATTACAGCATAGAGCTCTTATACATATTTAGATTTATATCTATTTTAAGATTTTTGATGCTGTTGAAAATTATGCTTTTGAAAATTTCAATTTACAATTGTTCATTGCAAATACAAAGAATAAAAGTAATTTTTATTTTTTAAGTGTATATCTTGCAGCCTTGTTAAAGGCATTCATTAGCAATCTTGGGATTTTGTTGTTGCTGTGATTACCCACAGTACCCTCTTCACCTTGACTTTCCCGGTGAACCTGTACCAATGGCTCAGTGATAGATTTCCGATACTTGTTACTCCATGCTCATTGGTCTGTTATGCTGTTCTTTGTTGTCCTGCTTTATCCTCAGTCTCACACAGGGCCCATGTCCCCAGGTCTTGGGAGTGCAGCTTTCTCAGGGATCCTGCTGCTCAGCAAGTCTGGATCTAGGACAGTTTCCTGTCTATTCTCCATGGACAAAGGGAATTTTTTTTTTCTGTTTTCTTGCCCCAGCCACAATGGGTCTTCACATGGGTCCTACATGAGACAGTTTTTGTTGCCCCTTCCCCCAGTGGCTTAAGACTTTTGCTCCTAAGGGGAGAAAGTTCCAGGCTTCCACTCTGTCTCCAATCTTTTTTGTGAGCACCCTGTAAGGTCTGGGGAGAAGAGCTTGCAAGTGGCTGTACACTCCCTTAGTGTCTGTGGTGGCCTGAGTTCTACCATGTCACACTGGCTCATGCTTGGTCTTTGACAATTCACTAAACAAAAGAATTAACTGAAAGCTTCTAGCCTGCTTGCATAGTACCCGTCTTCCTCCTGAGCTCTGCCCCAAAGCTGAGTCTTTCTCCCTTGAAGGTGCCTGTCTTTCCTTAGATTTCAGGCTACTTGTTGCTCTGTGGACCTTTGATCTCAATGAGCTTAAAAAATGTTGATTTGTATATCTATCATTTTTTCTTCTTGATAAGGTGGGAGTGGTACTTTTCTGCTTTTCTACATTGTGAGTGGAAGTTGGAACTCTGTTTTAGTCTTATCCATAATTTTTCATTATTCATTAATAAACTCAGTTAACTTGATTTTCAATTTTTGGTGACTGGCACAAGATAAGGGAGTGACCATTATTTAATATAAACAGTTGTTATTTTTTCATCTTATAGTATGCTGTGTAAAGCATATTTATACACACCTCACCTTTGCACCCTCAACAAGATGATCAATCCTGAGTACCTATCCTATGTAGGCTTTTTGCTGGAGCTGTAATTTTCATTTGGCTAGCTACAGTTACATGATAATACATCCTTTTATATAATGGTGGAGAATGATTCTTTTTCTTTCTAAATATTATTTCTTCTATCTGTTGGCTAAGGAAGTCTCTTTTATGTTCTCTTATAAAGGATTTTTCTTAATATATCTTTTGAGTACTCCTCATTTCCTACAAGTTATTATGTCTCTTGATTCAACTTTATTTTGAAAGGCATTCCCTGCATAAACTAGCGTACTTTTTCAATTTTCAGAGAAATTGTGACTCCTGCTTTTTATGAGCTTCCAGATCTCTTCCTGGGAGAAGAACATTTGTATCTATTGCAATATCTTTTGTATGTACCCTTCCCCTTTCATTTCAAGTTCTGATTTTTTAATGAGTGCCTGTCAAGATTAACTTTTGTTCTCCACTACAATCTATTCTGCCCTTTCTTGGTTTATAAAAACTGTGTTCAAAATGTTATTTTCTGTGTAATTAAGGCTTTTCTGCTCCTGTTTACTTTTCATAAGCTTGTTACCTTTCCAACCTTATTTCCCATTCATGACATGGTGGAAGGAACTCTGAGCTATGAGACAGGAGATCAAATTCCAGTCTGAATATGATCAGTATTATTTTATTTTTAATTAAAGATTTCCATATTTTTTATTCCTCTAGTCAGAAGCAGTGCCTTATTTAAATCTTGACAAAAATACATATTTTCTATTTTCCCCTGAATTTAATTACTATATACCGTTTGGATATTTTCATTTTAGGAAATTGTTCTTGATTACTAATTCTATTATATGTTAAGAGAATAGAAAAAATAATATTATTTTTAGCTAAAAATAAACATTCTTTAATGTTTCAGCACTTCTGGTTATTTCTAGAATTTTCACTCCAAAGCTGCCAGTATTCTTAAAATATTACTTCAGATTTTTACTGGCAAACAGAGGAATAGTGGAATTTAATTGGTTTTACTAGAGTTGTTAAAAAGTAAAACTCACATTACTTGTATAACTCAGTATTTTTTGTTATGAAACTTGGACCTATAGAAAGAGAAGTGTTTTAGAGACATTTTTCATAGACTTTATTATCTTTAATATTTCCCTCCTGTTCACCATATTTCTGTCTATGTCCTTGTCTTAGTCTGTTTGCTTTGCTATAAAGGAATATCTGAAGCTGGATAATTTATAAAGAGAAGAGGTTTATTTGGCTCATGGTTCTGCAGACTGTACAAGAAGCATGGAACCGACATCTGTGTCTGGTGAGGGCCCCAAGAAGCTTCCACTCAGGGTGGAAGGGGACGGGGAACAGGGAACACATGATAAGAGGAAGAAAGAAAGAGAGAGAGGGGAGGGAGGTACTAGGCTCTTTTTAACAAGCAGTCCTCTTGGGAACTATTAATAACAGAATGAGAACTCACTCGTTACTACTAGGATAGCACCAAGCCATTCATGAGGGATCTACCCCCATGACCAAGATACCTTCCGCTGGGCTCCACTTCCAACATTGAAGATCAAATTTCAATATGAGGTTTAGAAGGGACAAATATCCCAACTATATCAGTACCCTTCATTAATTTTTTTTTGATAAACATGATTTTATTTATAATTTACACATAATTTGGAAAACATCTTTGGCCATGTGAAAGAATGTCGTTATTTTACAGTAGCTCTGCGGGTGAGATATGGATGAAGATTTTGGTGGGTCAAAGCTATCCCTTGGCATTGTCTCTGAAGATACTTCCCCAACTTTCTTGGCAAATGCTCTGTTTAACTGTTCTGTGAGCTTAAAATGAGAGCAAAACTTGTATCCTTTAAAATATGGACATAGTTTTGGCATGTGACACAGGGAGCACAGATCTTTAGTCTCGGTTTCCACTCTGCTATTGATTTACTGTGGGACCTAAGGAAATTAACCACTGTGATTTTTTATTCTATAAAATGGGGATAATAATGGGACCTACTTCTTTGGATTTTTGGGAGACTCAATGAGATAATACATGTATTATCTCAAATATATATTTATGTGTATACACACACACACATACACCCTTTGGAGATATTGTGGGTTCAATTCCAGACCACCACAACAAATTGAGTATTGCAATAAAAAAAATCATATGAAGTTTTTGGTTTCCTTGTGCATATAAAAGTTATGTTTACACTATACTGTAGTCTAGTGTGCAATAGCATTATATCTAAAAAAGGTACATGCCTTAATTATTACTTTTTTAAAAATTTATTTAAAAAAATACTTTTATTTTTTTAGAGGAGTTTTAGGTTTACAGAAAAATTGATCAGAAAGTACAGAGAGTTCCCATATACCCCATTGTCCCACCCCTTATTTATCCCTAACATGAACATCTTGTATTAGTGTGGTACACTTATGACAATTGATGACCCAGTATTGATACATTATCTATGTATCTATCTATATATATATATTTGTGTATATAAAAGTACATAGGTTACATTAGAGTTAAATCTGTGTGTTATACATCCTAAAGGTTTTGACAAATATATAATTATAAGTATCTACCATTAAATTTTCATATGAATAATTGTTTCGCTTCCCTAAATGTCTCTAGGCTCTACCTATTTATGTTTCCCTTTATCCCCTGATCTCTGGTCACCACTGATCTTTTTATTAGTTTCATAGTTTTGTCTTTTCTAGAATGCTATATATTTGGAATCTCATGGTATGTTGCCTTTTCATACTGGCTTTTCTTACTACTTAGCAATATTCATTTAAGACTCCTCCATGAGTTTTTGTGCTCATTTCTTTTTTCATTATTATTTCAAAATATTATGCATGTACAAATGTTTTTGATTACATGGATCTCTTTTGTAATGCTTCAGTCAAGGCTATAAGTGTGCCCATCACCCAGATAGTGTTCATTGTACCTGTTAGGTAGGTTTTCACCTATTTCTTCCCCCGCCCCTGTGTTTGATTTCCACTGAGTTTTTCTTCCCTCGGTGCACATGTGTGCTCATTGGTTAGTTCCAGTTTAATAGCAAGTACATGTGGTGTTTGTTTTATCATTCTTTAGATACTTCACTTAGGATAATGGTCTCCAGTTCCATTCAAAATGTTGCAAAAGGCATTAATTCATTCTTTTTGTGGCTGAGTAGTATTCCATGGTATTCATATACCACATCTTGTTAATCCACTCATGAATCGATGGGCACTTGGGTTGATTCCACATCTTTGCAATTGTGAATTGTGCTATAATAAACATTCAAATGCAGGTATCTTTTTGATAAAATGACTTCTTTTCCTTGGGTAAATATCCAATAGTGGGATTTCTGGATCAAATGGTAGGTCTACTTTACTTCTTTGAGGAATCTCCATACTATTTTCTGTTGAAGTCGTACTAATTTGCAGTCCTGCCAACAGTGTATAAGCATTCCTTTCTCTCTGTGCATTCATGCCAGCATCTATTGTTTTTGGACTTTTAAGTAAAAACCATTCTAACTGGGGTAAGGTGTTATCTCATTGTGGTTATAATTTGCACATTTCTGATGATTAGTGACATTGAGCATTTTTTAATATGTTTATTGGCCATTTGTCTATATTCTTTTGAAAAGCTTCTGTTTGTATCTTTTGCCCATTTTTAATGAGGTTGTTTGCTTTTTTTCTTGCTAATTTGCTTGAGTTCTTTGCATTTTCTGGTTATTAGCAATTTATTGGGTGTATAGTTTGCAAATATTTTTGCCTATTGTGTAGGTTGTCTATTTTCTCTGCTATTTCCTTAGCTGTGTATAATCTTTTTAGTTTAATCAAGTCCAATTTTTTAATTTTTCTTGTTGCAATTGACATTGGTGTCTTTTACATAAATTCCAGGCCTAGGCCAATATCTAGAAGAATTTTTCCTACATTTTCTTCTTATGTTTTCATACCTTACATTTAAGACTTTTATTCATTTTGAATTAATTTTTGTGAGTGGTGAGAGATATGGATCCTGTTTCGTTCATCTGCATGTGGCTATCCAATTTTCCTAGCACCATTTGTTGAATAAGGGTTCTTTCCCCCAGTGTATATTGTTGTCTGCTTTGTCAAAGATCAGTTGCCTGTATGTTAATGGTTTTATATCTGGATTCTCTGTTCTGTTCTATTGGTCTATGTGTCTATTTTTGTACCAATACTATGCTGTTTTGGTTATTATAGCCTTGTAGTATAGTTCGAAATCTGATACTGTGATGCCTCCAGATTTGTTCTTTTTCCTTAAGATTGCTTTGGCTATTTGGTCTCTTTACTGTTTTCAAACAAAGTGTAGAATTATTTTTCTAGATCTTTGAAATATGACATTGGTATCTTGATGGGAATTGCACGAATCTATAAATCACTTTGGGTAATATGGATATTTTAACAATATTAATTCTACCAATCCATAAGCACAATATATATTTCCATTTGTTTGTGTCCTCCGTAATTTCTTTCCTCAATGTTTCATAGTTCTCCTTGTAGAGATCTTTCACCACTTTGTTTAAGTATATTCCTAGGTATTTTGTTTTCTTTGTAGCTATTGTTAATGGTATTGATTATTTTTTTTCCCTCTCAGCTTGACTGTTATTGGTGTATAGGAATGCTTCCAATTTGTTACATTGGTTTTTTTAACCTAACACTTTGCTGAATTTATTTATCAATTCCAGGAGTCTCGTTGTACAGTCGTTTGGGTGTTTAGATATAAGAATATATTGTCAGCAAAAAGCAATAGTTTGAGTCTGGATGGAGGAAAGGTAGCACTCTTGTCATCTCTGTCCCTTTCTCCAGAAGGCAGCCTGCCTGGAATGTCCAGGCTCTGGGGTCAGGCAGATCCCCTGGGACCCACTGGCCCCCTGTGGCTACCATAATCTTGGCCAGAGTTGGGAAATGCTTGTGTGGAAATGAGCAAGGTGATAACTGAAGGGATGAAGCTCCCTGGGGAAGACAAAAATGCATGGGGGGTGGAGAGGCAATATGGTGCCTGCCATCTGGGCTCAGGTGTATGGTGCTAGGAAGTTCCCCAAGGAGGCTGGCATCCTGGTGTTTTATCCTCAAGAAGCTCCCAATTCACTGATGGCAGCTGCTTCAGGGCTCGTAAGGGTAAAAAGGCTCTCCAGTAGTCCAAGAGCCTACTGACTGCCAGAGATGTGAGGGAGGGAGAAATAAACCACTCCACCTACACTTTTAGCTGGACTCCAAGCCTCTTGGAGGTTGATCTCTACCAATATGTTGCTCCTTTTTGTTCTGCTGTTTTGATCTTCCCATGGAATTTCTGGTTGGTTCTGGCGCTGTTCCTTTGGAATTACACCTGATCTGTTCGTTTGTTTCTTTTCAACTAAAATTTTCCCTTTTTTCTGGTGTCTCTGGTTAGCCATCTTGTCCCC